>JAULKM010147528.1:0-17582 GCA_032355605.1 Rubia tinctorum | reverse complement strand
TAAATGAAGTAAACCACAACAATAATAGAACAATAAATACTTCACAACAAATGCTCATGAAAGAGTAAAAATAGAGTGTTACTACATGGGTTTGGAAGATTCAAACAATTTCTCCCAAGTGATAAGTTTAGCTAACACAAATCATAATAACATTCATATACAAATTCATACATAAACAAAGAGAGAAAATAAGAAGAGAAATGAAGAACTAGGTTTTTGGAAGAGGATTTTAGGCCAAGAGAAAAGAGGAGAGATGAAGATAAGATAAGGGGTATTTATAGTACAAAGTTTGGTGAGAAGAATGGTCAAAAATTGTTTCGGGGGCGAGATGCGCGCCGGGCACGCTGAGCGCGCGAAAGATGCGGCACCCGGGCGCGGATGCTAGTAGCTGGTGCGAGAATGCCGAGTGCTGGCGCAGAAGACACGGATACCTGTGCGGGTGCTCAGGCACTGGCACGTGGGAGGTAGTGCATTTTGGTGCATGCGGGCCCGCGCTTGATCGCCCGGGCCGCGCCCGGTCTTCTTCACCCAGTCGGTCTTCGCGTTGCTACGGGTGAACCGTTTATCCATTTAGGGAGTTCTTGTAGTAGATTTTATACTGCTCGAGAAGACAAATCCAATGGTATCACCCTCAGAGGTTGTTTATTCTTGTATTTCTCCTGGAACTTGGTTAAAACGTCCGGATCACAATTCATTCGTTTATTTGTCTTCCTTCTCCGACCCTTTTATCTTCTACCACGTTTTGACTCGTGGCCTTCAATATTTTACCATCATTTCAAATGGCCTTCAATAAAATACTCCAAAGTCCTTACGAGCAATCTACACATTATGCTCACAAAAAAGGATCTAGATGCTCATAAGGACCAAAAATCGATTAGACTCAAACTAGGTTACAAAATGAAGGATTTAGATACGAAAACCGAAAATGGTTATCCAAACCCCTTATGATGTAAACCTACCTAAATCTATAAATCTCCCAATAAAAACATAACAAAAGAGATGTTAAATGATTCGGAAAATACATGCATTTGACGTCACATCAAAAAGTAAATGTGTCATTTTCTCTGGGACGAAGGTAGTATAAAATTGGTGTTGCGGCTCTTGTTGTATACTCCTCACCCTCTCTATCAACCCACATATATTTCTGCCTCTTTGCACTCAAGTAACTACAACTGTGACTGCTCAAAAAAGTGTGATTAATTATGAAGTTGAGTATGCACATTGAGATTTCTCCCTTTTTGTGTTGGTAAATGATGTGTTCTCCATAAATCTTACCAATGGAATTCAAATAAAGCCTAGTCTGGCTTTTCAATAATAAATTTCCTTATTATCTTTTCATCAGTTGCATTATCTCTATTGTCAATAAATTTTAGAATTGGTTGATATTATGATTCCATCCTTAGTATAGTTCTTTAAATTATGAAAGTACATGGTAAGAGAAGTATTGTTAACTAACCAAATAGATGTCGTGCTTGCATTGTTCATGATAAATAATAGGCATGTATTATACTCGTGTTTTTGTGTTTTCCTCTGTTTTTAAAATGTTCCATGCCTACACTAGTAGAGACCAACTGACGAGATACCAAAATGCATGTATTTTCCTAAGAATTTAACATATCTTTTGTTATCATTTTGTTAGAAGATTGCAAGATTTAGGTAGGTTTGGGGTTGGAACTTATTTCGGTTTTCATATCTAAATCCTTCTTTTCTTAACCTACTTTAAATCTAATGGAATTGTATCCTTACGAGTGATGTGCTCGTCTCTTTTTATTCCAAGTGTGGAACCCAATAACTATTCTGATTTCAAACGTTACTCCAAGCCCTATGGAGCTACCTGGTTTATGAGTTTGGAAACTATGTAAGACAGTTCTTCCTACCATTCAAAGGTGTTTATGATATGCCTTTAATGAGCCTTTTGAGTTTGGAATGTACCCAAGGCCGATGGAGACTGCATTGGTTCCGAGTTCGTAACATATTAAAGGTAATTCCACGGGCCCTTTAAAGGCAATTCTTAACCTCCTTTAATGGTTGTTTTTAGGGCGGTTATTGGAACCGCCTTTGATTGGCTACGATCAAAGGCGTGACCAGAGAAGGCACATTGAAAGTGTCTTCTCTGGTCTGATATAACAACCTTTAATTGCCCTTCCCCCACTAGTGCTATGTGAATATAAATATTTGGATCATTAAAGGCAGTAAATTATGTATAAAATCTTAACATAATTTCGTTACCATTTAACTCGATATAAACTCTTTGTTCATCAATTTCTTTCTCTTTTTAGGATTAATTCAAAATGTTAGTTGCGTAATATAGTCGGGTCTTCCGTAAATCAACAATCTTGGATGACCACATTATCAAATTTTGGCAAATCTTATCAGAGTTTAGAAAAAATCTTAAAAACTATATAAGACGTTTAGAAAATTCAAAAGAGTTGATTAAAAGAAAAAAAGGACAAAAAATCAACCATTATAATTATGTAAATTGACCATTACAAATATTAAAATTATAAAAACTCAGTAATATTTCCCTATAAATCATGGTTGTTTTTTTCTATACTCATACCGCTTTGTTTCGTGACGGACAAATAATAGGGTGCTCGTATTATGCTCATGCTTTTGTGTTTTCTTTTGTTTTTGATTTTTTCCCTACTAATTATTGATTTTTGACTTTGGAAAATTACATTGTAATTATTGGAAGTGTATAAAATTTATCATGTAATTTTGATCAAATCATCAAATTATTTTTCCATCTCCAAACTATAAATTGGGGATTTAATTGAAAACAAATTAACATTTTATCAATGAAAGGGCTAAGATGAATTCATATGTCTTATATTTTTAATTCTTTAATCTATGAAGTATTTAAGATCATGTTGAAGTGCTCGGGTTTGGAAGAGTTTGAGTGTTGAAGAAAAATTGAAGTAATTAGAAGATTTTGAAGAAGAAGGCCAAACGTTGTTAGAAGCAACCCAACTTCATCATTTCGGGCCTCAGCATTTACTGAGGCCCACAGCGGAGTCAACGAAGCTATAATGCGGGTAAACAACAGGAATTGCTGGCCACAACATATGTTGCAGCCCGCAGCGGTGGATTTGGGGCTGCAATTAATTCACATTTTAGACTCTCTCTTCATTCACTCATTTCCTTATCAAAAAATTATCTCTCAAAAACCCTAGATAGAATTTATTTCTTCATCTACTCTCCTATGTTTACCATTGATTTTTGTTCTTTTGTTATGAGTTTAGTTAATCTAGGCTAAATATACTCTTGGGAGAAATTGGTAAGCATTTCTAGTATAAATTTGTGAGATTTGATTTATCCTATTTTGTGCTTTGATTATCAAGTATATATTTTTCTTTCTTGTATAATTAATGCATGATTTGTACTAGAATGATCAATTAGTTGATGGTTGTGGGTTAATTATTTTCTAGGTTTTTGGTCAAACCCGGAAGAGTTGGACCTTTTGTCAATGTGATTATCGTTAGTTAATATTAGGTTATAATTGGGTGTGAAAATTAAATATGATTATTGATTGATGAAATTTCTTAGATTTAATATGAATTTTAATGAGTTTGACTAATTATCAATGCGGCTCACTAATAAAGATTAGCATGGAGCCGATCCTCGTAGTCTTTATTAGTAGATATATTTGTGCTATCGCCATATTTATCTCTTGAGGGTATTGTGTTAGTTGTATTTGGTCTCCATGTTTATTGCTATTTTTGGGGAAGTGTATGACGCCGATCGTCTACGAAGACCCGAGTATAAGGGTTATTGTGTGACGCTGATCCCCACTCTAACTATAACCGAGGAGAGGCAAGAAATATCTTCACTCAAAAGATGTTGATAAGCTCTCCAAAATATGTGGTTAATGCATAAATATAGGATAATTAACCAATGATCAAAGGATGACTAGACATGTAAACCAATTGCACCCAAAACTCGTTATAATTGTAGTTATATCTTTTGTCCTAGTTGTGATCGTATTTACATAGTTATTTTCTAATTGTTTGTTAATCTATTTTCTTAAAATAGTCGTTGTGCTTCCTAAAATCACCCCCCCCCCCACTTTGTTACCACACACATAGAGTAACATCTTTTTGTACTTTGAACTACATTTTAACAATCAATAAAACCTCATTTTCCTCGTGGACAACCCTGACTTTCCACATTCGAATTTTAAGTAGTTAGCCGCAATTAGAGACTATAAATACTATTTTTGAGAGGAACGACGATGGCCTCCCAAATTTTGGCACTGCTGCCAAGGAAAATATGTATTTTATTAAAGTGTTGATGTAGGTCTTTGTGTGTTTTTTAATTTTACTTGTTTGTTGAATTTTTCTTGTTTTTGTGATTGTTATTTGGGATACGGGTGCATTTCTCTTGTTCTTGGTTTATGGTCGATACTCGTACCAATTGACAACAACTATTGCACTATGACCCCAATATTTTAGGCACACATTGAAGAGCAAGGAGACTAGCTCGTTTGACTAACTAAGGTACTCAAGCACCACTCAAAATAGTTACACCAACTATGGAGCACCACACAAAATAGTTACACCCACTATGGAGGATGATACTAGAACCTTGAGGGAGCTCATGGCTTCTAACCTAGAGAGTCTAAAACTTTCCATCATCTTCCTTACTCTTCCGGAAAATGACACTTGTGAGCTCAAGTCAGGGATAACTCATTTTCTACCATCTTTTCATGGGATGAGTGGGGAGGGTGCGAACAATAAATTATCCGAGTTTAACCTTGTGAGCATGAATATGAAGCCAATCGGAGTTTCGAAGGATAATTTCAATCTAAGGGCGTTTCCTATATCTTTGAAGGATGCGCACAAAGATTGGTTATTCTATATACCCCCGGGAAGTATAACATCGTGGATGGCCATGAAGCGGATGTTCTTAGGAAAAAATTCCGGCATCTAAGTTTGCGGGTTTAAAGAAAGAGCTAAGCAACAATTCCCACTATTTGGATTAATCTTTATATGAATATTGTAAGTTGTTCAAGAGGTTGCTAGTTAGTTGCCCCTACCACCCATACAAGGAAGGATATCTTGTATACTATTTCTTTGATGGATTGTCCGTTGAAAATTTGAGAATGGGCAATGCCGCTTGTAATGGGTTGATTGCTAACAAGATCCCTAAAGATGGCATGGTATTATTTGAATATTTGTCCAATGGGACTAGACAATTTGGTATGAGGGAAAGGACAAGGGTGCAAGAGCCTTGAGATCTGGAAACCCCCAAACTTGAGGAGCAAGTTCAACCTTTAGCTTCCATGATGAAGGAGCTAATGAAGGGGAGAATGCATCAAGTCAAGGCTTGTGGGGTGTATTCATTAGAACATCCCACCGATACATACCCTAAAATCCAAGATGAAGAATTTGAAAAGGATAAGGCAATGAGGTATGATGGAGGACACGACTAAGGTTACCAAGGGAATAGAGGCTACCAAGGTGGTCAAGGTTTCCAAAGGGGATAAGGAAATGAGAAGAAGTATGATCCACACTCCGAGACTTACATCCCGGGTGGAGAGATTATTTTCAGAGTTTGTTGAGAACTTTGTAGAGGTCTTTATGGACGATTTCGCCATTCATGGATATTATTTTGGTAGTTGTTTAAACCATTCATTGTTACTGCTCTAGAGATGCATTGAAAGCTACATCATACTAAACTCCAAAAAATGCCACTACATGGTGGAAAAGGGCATTGTATTGGGTCATGTGGTCTCTTCCTAAGGTTTTGAGATAGACAAATCTAAGGTTGACATGTTCCACTCCCTACCATACCCCTTGAATGTTAGAGAAGTTAGGTCATTTCCAGGTCCCGTGGGTTTTTACGGGCATTTCATTAAGGACTTTTTAAAGATTGTCTCCCCTTTGTGCAAATTGTTGCAAAAAGAGGTTGATTTTGTGGTTGACCTAGAATGCCAAAGAGACTTCGACACTTTGAAGGCAATTCTTGTTTCCACCCCCATTATCCAACCCCCTAATTGGGACCTCTCTTTTGAGATTTTGTGTGATGCTAGAAACTATTCCATTGGTGTGGTCCTAGGTCAAAGGGTAGGGAGGATCCATCATGCTATATAATATGTCTTGATAACTCTTAATGATACACAATGCAATTACTCCACCACGGAGAAAGGGTTATTGGTGGTAGTATTCGTTCTTGAGAAATTTAGGTCGTATCTACTTGGTACAAAGACCATTGTCTTCACGGACATAGTTTCTACTTAATGACCAAGAAGGAAGCCAAGCCTTGGTTGATAAGATGGATACTTATCTTGATAATATTTGACTTAGAGGTGAGGGATAAAAGGGGAGTGAAAATGTAGAGGCCAGCCATCTAAGTCAATTGACATTGATTAATGAGTTGGAGTGTGCAATTGAGAAGGCTAAGAGGGAGGCCATCCGGTAAAAAATTTCCCTATGAATACTTGTTTACAATTAGAGAGGCCCACCATTGGTATGCTTATCTAGTTAATTCTTTTGTCTCCCACCAATTTCCTCAAAATTTCTCTAAAGCCAAGGGATAGGATGAAAAATGATGCTAAATACTTTGTGTTGGACGATCCATATTTATGGAAGCATTTCCCTGATCAAATGATCCACAGATGTATCCTGGAGAGTGAAGTAAGTTAAATTTTAAATATGTGTCACTCTCTTGCATGTGGTGGGAATTTTGGTGCCAAGAGAACCACATTAAAGGTGTTGGAAAGTGGTCTCTATTGTCCTCACATGATGAAACATTCCTACATGTTTTTCAATCTTATGACAAATGTCAAATAACGGGAAACATTTCCCAAAGAAATAGAATTCCATAAACAAGCATCTTATGTGAGATTTTTATATGTGGGGGATTGATTTCATCGGACCCTTCCCAAACTCTTTTGGTTGCACATATAGTTTTCTTTCCGTCGATCATGTGTCCAAGTGGGTTGAGGGAAAGGCCATTAGGACCAATGATACAAAAGTGGTGACAGATCTCTTGAAAGCAAACATTTTTTCTCGGTTCAAAATCCCCCGAGCTGTGATAAGTGACGGAGGAACCCACTTCTGCAATCGCACAATCGAGGCTTTGATGAAGAGGTATGGGGTAACCCATAAAACCTCCAAGGCCTATCACCCGCGATCTAATGGTCAAGTCGAGGTCTCCAATTGAGAGATCAAATCAATCCTTGAGAAATGGTTAACCCGAATAGGAAGGATTGGAGCATTTGGCTAGATAATGCTTTGTGGGTTTATAGAAAGGCCTATAAGACACCGATTGGAATGTCTCCATATCGGGTGGTTTTAGGGAAGCCATGTCACTTACCGGTTGAGCTTGAACACAAAGCATATCAGGCGGTAAAAAGTTTCAATATGAATTTCGATGAAGCCGGTGTGCGCAAAAAGCTTAATTTGAAGAACTTGTGGAGATTTGGAATGACTCCTATGAGAACGCCGCAATTTACAAGGAGAAAATCAAGGCCAAGAAAATAGTTTAATCAATATAAAGGAGTTTGACGTTTGTCAAAATTCCTTCTATTCCAATCACGCCTTCAATTATTTCCTAACAAATTGCGGTCAAAATGGATTTGCCCTTTTGTACTGGTGATAGTTTTCCCGCATGGGGCGGTGGAGATTATGAGCAAGGAGACTTCTATAGACTTAAAAATAAATGGACAATGTTTGAAGCCTCGTTATGAGAGTTTCTGGGAGGTCATCGACGTACCTCTCAAATGTATTATTTTTAAGCCCTAAAGTACTCTTAACTAAAATAAGTAGATAATGGCAAGTAAGGGTGGTCCACGGAGAAAAGGGATTTTTCTAAGCGTTTACACATATAATGGTAAATACCACACTAGATATAGAGATATGCATATGTATAAAAGCATATAAAGAGGGGGGTTTTGGGTTGGTTTTTCTAAGTTATCAATTTAAAGACAAGTTAAACTAGCAAACAATGTAAATCTACTAAGTAAGCAACAACTACTAAGAAGAGTTTAAACACAAATTACGGGACCCTACGCGCAATGGATTTCTACTTCCAAACCTTTTATCTATCATTGAACATACAACCTATTCAATACTTACTTGCAGTGAAGATAAATTTTCTATCCTTCTTTGATAGTAGTGTACAAGAGTGAATTTGACATCTCTTGCTAAACCTCACTAATGACTCCTTTAGTCTATTAACGTCTAAAAGTATCCCATTAGTGGCATTAAGTACAAAGAATCAACAAGCTTTGTAACTACTATAAACACTACACACATTGAACCAATTCATGTATTTATACGAGATTAGTCAAGAGCATAAAATGTTCATAAACCTCTCTTATTTGCTACACAAAACAAACATGACAAAGAATTCGACATTATCACACTTATCTAGCATTCATCAAATCATCAACCATAATAGAAGTTATAATTCATGCCTTTGGATTTCATATCAAAAGAAAGGATGATTAGCTACTTTCTCCAAACCCTAACACGTAATCATTCAAACAATTCATATACTCAAACTTCCAATACTATTAATGTATTCAACAACCAAATTCAAGAACAATAAATACACAATAGTAAATCATTAAATAGCTTCATACAAAGTTATCAAAACATGGGCTTGGAAGCCTTAATCAATTGCTCACAAGACTAAGTTTAGCTACTAGAGTTCATACTAAACAACAAAAACAATTCAAACATAAATTCAAGATGAAAGAAAGATGAAAATGATAGAAAACTAGGGTTTAACGGCTATAGAATCAGGAGAAGAAAATGAAGGAAGAAGGAGAAAATTAAAGAGTATTTATAGTCCAAAACGTAGATCTGGGCAGAGAGTCGTCGCGACTCGCGATGAGCAATGTACTCTGCCCTCACATGTCTTCTTTTTTGTCTAAGTGTAGTTGTCTGCTCTTCCCTTCTTCAGGTATTCAAGGTCTTCATTGTCTTCAAAATGTAGTCTTCATGGTCTTAAAATCTTCAAACCATTACCTTGTCTTACAAAATCCTTATTAAAAGTGATAAGAACAATAAAGTCTCTCTTAACTCTAGTAATAGAATTTCAAGATAAAATGGAGTATCCAAAGCACAAAAGCATACCAAAATCACTACAAAAGATCCCAAAATCATCGTATAAGATGGACATATCAATTTCCAACCAGAACTAGTCGAGAAAACACTTCTCGACGACCCGGTTAGTGAGTAAAGGCTTAGGGCAATGAATACATCACGTCGATGATGTTAAATAAACTTACTTTAGATCATCCATATTCCATTGATGCAATTCCGTTGATGTCGGTTCTTTTTTTTCTTTCAGAATAAGTCGTACCGACGGCGTTAAATAAACTTAGTTTTAATCATCCGGGATATTTCGTCGATGTAAGTGTTATTTTATTTCATTTTAATTTAAGTAAAAAATTTAGTGTTTTTTTTATTTTGAAATGATGAAAAAAAATTCTACTATGGTTTTGGAGAAATGTTATGATTGGTTTGCTTTGTTTGTGATTTTGAAGGATTATGATGCTCTTGAGGAATTTTGGAGGCAAAAAAGGGGATTTTTGAGGAAAATGGAGAGCCAAGGCGGGTTTGTGTCTGCGGGCTGCTACATATATTGCGACCTTCAATAAAAATGACCTTTTTATTGGAATTTGGAAGGTTTGCCTCTCTGGGCCAAAGCATATACTGCAGCCCGCAGTGAAGATAAGTTTTTAAAAATGACATTATTAGGCAGGGCAACTTTTTATGGTGGGTTGCATCATATATGACAGTCTGCAGTGTCTCCAACATAAAGGGCCCATACGCATTTTACTCACCCATTTCATTTCCCTCTCCCATTTTCTTCCTTCTACCACCATTTCCTCCCATCCTTCCACGACAACTACGCCGGAATTACACAACCCCTACCCTCCACCTCTACCGAATTTTCCTCTCTCCATCCTCCTTCCACTCCTTCAAATTCCCCACACCCAAAATCCTTTCCGTTTCCCCAAAATTTTGATTTAAAAACTTAAGAACTCTAGAATTGAGGGTTCTTGAATTTTTGGTCAAATTCAACCTCATTTGCATACATTTGGCTTATTGGTGTTATAATCACTCTTCCCATCACTTCCACGGTAAAACTTCTAACTTTCTCAGTGAATTTGAATCATTTTGAAATTGGGTCTTATTGATATTTTGTTGCTATAGTTTGGAATTGTGTTACACCACTTGTGATATTGTATTGACTTTTTGGGTGTTTGTTGAGTGTTAGTGAGCTAGTAGCATATTGGGGATGATTATTTTGGTGATTGAAGCTTGTGACACTTTTTTGACACTTTGTGACACTTTTTTTGCACTTTGTGACACTTTTGGTGATATTTCTTTTGTGACACTTTGTGATATTTTGTGGCATGGTGTATCCTTGTTGATTTTTGGGATGTGCTCTTCCTGATTAGATATCTTATGGCTCCAAAAAGTGGTAGAACCACTTATGTTTCTAGTCATCCCGCCCTCTTACGGTTAACCATATGGGGTTTACTGGAATTACAAGTCAATATCTCAGACGGTGGGTAAACTTGGTCGCTTCTAAGTGCACCATTCTGTCAACCAAGTTTGTCGATCATCACTTTTTGAGTGAGCAATTGGGGTTGTGGGAACCTGTGCTAACATTATTTAGAATGCTTGGGTTGGACAATTTTCTGCTTAAGAGGGGGTTGACATATGGTAGACTCACACTTGAGTTCCTCACCACAATTAAGAAGGAGGAACGGGCATATGGGTATTATATCTCATTTCGCCTGAATGATGCAGGATATGAACTGAGTTGTGAAGACTTGTCCCAGATTTTTGGATGGGAGCTTGGGACGGGGGTTGGTGACACTACAAGAAAGTTGACCTATTGCGACATATATGCATGCGACCAATGTGTAATTGTCATATATTTACCACGCTTATGGTAATGTTTCAGCCATTTGCGACTTTTTTTACGTTATTTCATTATCATGCCACCTTGTGACACATAAGTTGCATATTATTTAGTGTCTTAATATTACGACACATTATTTACGATATATTCCTAAAATGTCTTAATTTTATGGAACAATTACGATTTTTTTGCCAATTTATGACATAGTTGCATCATTTCTTTTATGTGTCGTGTGTTTTTTGACATATTTTGGACATTTTTGATAATGCCTCAAGTTTACGACACATTATGTATGACATTTTAGTAAAATGTCTTGATTAAAAGATACAATTACAAGTTTGCTGCAAATTTGTGGCACAATTGTGTCATTTTGTTGTGTCACCTTTCTCGTGACATATATTGCGGCATTTCATAAAAAAAGTCAAAAATTATGACAAATTATTACAACACTTTACTAATTCCCGCAGGAGAAAAACTACCAATCACATGATGTCAAGGCCACGAAAAGATCTCACGATTCGAAAGCTGCAAGACTAGATACCAAGGTTCTCCACGCTAAGTAGTATATAACCTGCATTAGAGTATCCTAATTTGGAACTCGACTGCCTCACTGATCTCTTCAAGTTATTATATGTGTCAACAAAATCTTGGGAACAACCTCCAATTTGTTTCAAACCCATTAGAATGTCAGCAACATCAGAGTTTTTTCCTAAAATGCCAAGGACTTCCCGTGGAGGGTAAAGACAACTCTAAGCTCTACAACTTGTGATGCAATACGCTGACAAAGCTTTAACACAATTAATCTAATCTCCCTACCTTTCCAAATTCACTAAACCGATGATAGAACGAATAAGTTCATTCATCTGATCAAGTATTTCATATATGACAACACCACTAGACTAAGCAAACTTCATATCTTCATGTGAGAGGTCATTTCCCAAGTCATCGGCATCAGATTCATCATCCCTCTCACCAGAATCCATAGCTTTTACTTCATCGTTAGCATCAAATTTGTAAAGTCATGTGCATCTCATGGATTATTGTGTTGGAATTTGTAAACTAGTATTAAATAAGAAAAAACATTCCATGTTGGAACATAGTGCGGAAGTGTAGTTTTGGTAACAAGAATATTGCAGCGAAATTAGTTTATGGAAATTTGGAGATTTAGCAATATTTGATTTAGCCATGTGGAAGCATAATAGTTTTATGGGAAATCCCAATAATTATGGATTTGGATTTATGGAATATTATAGGATATTTAAGATAAGGAAAATACCTTTATTTATGGGGTTCAGATATGTTTCAGAAGCAGATAAGGAATAGAAATATTATGGAGATAATCATTGAGCATTCGGATCTGCATATGGACTATAAATAGAGGACATTATACGGCTGCAAGATGTATGAATCAAATTGAGAAAATTTGCACTTCAGATTTCTATCTTCCGAGAGCTTTGTGAGAGCTAAAATTTTATATGTTCCAACATACGTGACTTGTTGTTCAAAGTTCAAAACGTATACCTTAATTTCTCGGGAGGAGGAAATCCAGCGTCGACGAATTTCGAGGTCAAAGGGAGTCTGGTCAAGGCGGATCCGTAGCAAAGGGAGCTTGCAAAATCCACATGTTGTAATTAGAATATTAGTATAGTTTTATGGTGTACTTTAAACTATATCTCTGATTAGTGGATTTATTTGAGCTAGGTCCGGCCCTGCAGACGTAGGTAGATTTCACTGAACTGCCTAACCAAGTTGTGTGTCTCGTGAATTATTTATTTTACATACTTGGTTAAGTTAGGCAATGTTGGAACATAGGTTTACCAATTAAACTAAAACGGTAAAACCAGTTTTTTTTAATTGGTATTAGAGTAAGGTCACTTATGTTTTTACCTTGGTTGTTTCAAGGAAAGTGTGATCCGGTTTTATTGTGGTGACAAAGGAAGGAGCTTCTGTGTCTCGGCCACCACTGCTATAAGGATTGAACTACAATTACTGGAAGTCTCGCATGAGGTTGTTTATCAATTCTCTAGATGAACTTGCATGGCACTTTGTTGAGAACGAGTGTAATCCTCCAACTGAAGATGAAGAACCCAGCTCTAAGGAGAAAGAGGGAGAGTCAAATTCAAAGAAACAAACGCTTAAAGATAAAGTGTCTTGGTCACCAGATTAATTAAAAGTGTCGCTGGAAAATTCCAAAGCATTGAATGCTATCTTCATAGCAGTGGATGAAAATCAGTTTAAACTCATCTCTACATGTCATCGGGCTAAGAAAGCATGTGATATCTTGCACACTGTACATGAAAAAACCAGTCGAGTACATGAATCCAAATTGTAGATGTTGGTAACCAAGTTCGAAGAATTGAAAATGGAGGAGAATGATACGATTACCACATTCAATAGTAAACTCAGAGACATCTCAAACATAGCTTATCAATTGGAAAAAGTTTATAAGGAATCAAAGTTGGTGAAGAAGACATTAAGATCATTGCCCAAGATATTTGCTATGAAGGTTGCAGCAATAAAAGAAGCTGGAGATGTATCCACGATGTCCTTGGATGAATTGATGGGATCACTACAAAAGTATGAAATGAATATGGAACACTCTGCAAAGAAACCTCAAAAAGAGTTGGCGTTGAAAGCATTTTCATCACGAGATGATCAAGAATCAAACAGTGAGGATGATATTGAAAAAGTTGCTCTCATCATTAAGAATTTCTCAAGAATGCGGAAGAAGGTGGTGAACAAGAAATCACAAGATAGAACATGAGGAAATAGGCCGCGTGGACAGAACTTTGGAAAGAACTGTGGAAATTGCATGGAGCAAGAAAATTGCTGAAGAATTGCTAAAGAATCTCGTTGCAAATTACTGAATAATTGCAACGGCGGAACTAGGGCACTACGTCGCAACGATCTAGCCAGAGTTGATTGGATATCTCCGGCGGAAGAACAATCGCGGAGGTTGTGAGCGGTGGAGCGAGATTCCGGCAAGATTCCTGTGGAAACGGTGGAATCCGGTTGTAACTGATGGGCGGAAGTGCTTTCCGACGGTTGCAGGTTTCAGGAGGAGGAGGAAATAAAAATGAATATTATGATATTTTTGTGATATATAGTATTTTGATAATTGCACAATAGGTCCCTAAATTTATCAGCATATATTTAAAAACCCATATTCCAAATGAAATTTCTTATAATTACACAATAAACCCTGGTCTAATGTTTAGTCTGTTTTAAACAAGATTTTGTGTATATTTATATGTGTGATAAAACATTGGTTGATTTTTAAAACTCAACATTAACAATCTTTAACTATTAATATTTAAATTTAGGTTTAAATTAAATTATTACAAAATTATAATGTATTTTATAACAAATAAATTAATATTTTATATGATAATTTTTCATTTATTTTTAAAATAATTTAATGATTGAAATTAGCTCTATTTCATTCTACATAGTTAAGTAACTTTGTTTGAGATGGTGGCAGTAGCAAATCTAGAAGTATATTTATTGGGAGCACTTTTATATTAGTTAAACTTCATCTCTCGCACGGAATCATCATCAGAAAAAAGACTCCACTGCTCAGTTGCAGTCCAAACCCCAGTGTGGATGAACTCTCTATGAAGTTCCACTTTCCAGTCTATCTTTCCTGCGTTTTGGTCCATATGCTTTCCAAGTCTTTTAACTATGGTCTTTTCACTAGCATTGTAAATATGATTATCATCATGAACATATTGTTTGTGTTTGTAATCCTACATATATTTTTATATTTTAACTCTACCTAGTTCGGCCTATTTTATGTCCACACAAGTGTGGAGGCATTTGAGCAGGAACACTAGAAAAAGCTACAGATACAAATCAGGTATATCTATTTATTTTAAAAAGGTTTAGGGTGCCTAAAAATCCCCTACATCTCTATGATATGTTTTAATTAAAAAAACATAGACTAAATAAAATGATATAAATTTACAAGGTGGTCTGTGCCTGACAAATAAGAACAGGGTACCCGTAATGTGGGTATCTAGATTGATCAGACCGGGTAATAGGGTAGTTGTTGACCATTTAAAATTGAATTTTTTGATTTAATTATTATTTCATTGTGTTATATAAATTTGTATTAGTGGAAGAAAAATATGTTTGAAATGATGGTAATGTAGTATAGCACTTGAATTCTCGCTACATTTTTTGTACAAATAATTATCACATTCTAGCATTAGAAAATTCAACATTTAATGATCACTAAGAGATACAAGTCAATACTCATCATCATAACATTCCCTAATTTAGATGAACTTAAAAGAATAGGAAAAATTATTGTGTTAAAATTTTCAATTTAGTTGAGATGTTATGAAAATTTGATACGAAATTTTTGATTGAAAACCAAAAAAAAAATCAGCTGGGCCTATTACTAGAATAGGGAAGGGCCAGAACTCAGGAGGAACAATTGAGAATTCAAGGTTAAAAGGGAATGATTGAAAATTTAGCACTTGAATATTAAGTTAATTCACATTATTTAATAAGGTATAAATGTAGAATTATAATATTTAAAATTAAAATTATTTAAGTAAATTTAAATTGTATCAGGTATCTTGGATACCCGGAAGCAACATTTTTTCGGCCCTGACCCGATCTTGTTCAAATGTAAAATTTCCAAGGCGGATACGTTGCCCTGAAAAATGAAAAGGTACCCAATTATCTTAAATCGGGATAGCAAATGGACATACCGCGTATTGCGGGTCGGGTATTTTTTAACACTCCTAACATGAACTGAAACATTCCTTAATTACACTACTTATAATACGACCACGTGAATCGGTTAGACGATTTAAAAAAAATACTTTTTTAATATGAAAATGATGTAAAGAATTATATGTTTCAATTTATAGAATCAAAATAGGAGAAAATATCCTATTAGACCGATTCACGTTCAGACCAATCATAAAATATTATCATTTCAATAACTTTTAGGGTCAATTTATAATTATTTATAATTTATGATTCATTTGAAAAGTTTTTCAAAGTTATATAATCGCCGTTACAATTATTAAAATTAAACATCAAATCGAAACATTAGTTATATCAATTATAAAATATTTTTATTATTTACTTCAATTATAAAATAACACCTAACATTTAGTTGGATAAAAACAAGATATTGTATTAAAACGGATGTAAAATTAATTTAAAATATTAAATGATTTTAAAAAAATAAAAATAGACTTTTATTAAAATGATTGTAAAAATAAAAAAAATTATTAAACGAAAAATGAATAAAAATCCAAGATAATGAGTTTAGGGATTCGAACTAGGGTTGATTACTCATGGGGGTGATGAAGTTTTGCTGCTGAAACACACATACACTTCATTTAACACGGTAATGTTTTTTATTATATCTTTACAAAAACTAAGATTAATGAAAGTAAAGAGCTAAATAGATATGGGCCTTGGATATGCAATGAGTCAACCACCCATGAGAGCATCTACAATGGTCGTTCTTTAATCCAACTTTTTTTGGGATATATACCAATATAACTCTATCAGGGGCGGAGCCAGAAAGAATTCGTGGCGGGAGCTGATATACAAAGGAAAAAAAAATCGTCAATTTTTCTTTATATCGGAGGGGGCTAAAAAAAATTTTAAAAAAATTTTACCCTAAAAATACCCGTAAATTTTAGCTTGGCGGGGGCTGGAGCGAAATGCCATAATTGACATAAATGCCTATATAACTCTCAACTAGGTAGGGTTATATCTTGTACCTAATTTACGGCTTCTAAATGCCTATATATCTGCATTAAAAATTATCTGAGGGTTATATTGACACTTATGTCAAGTAGTTAGGGTTATAAAAGCACTTTTCTCCTTTTTTTTTTTAATAAACAACACTCCTTATTTAAAAAGAACCATTGTAGAGTTTTAAAAATCACTCATTAATAAGGAGTGACTCCTTAATTTAAAAGTTGGTACCTCTTTATTTGTGAAATGTCAGCCAATTAATTATTGACATTTGGTTCTGTAATTTAATCAGTTATAATTTAAAGTGAAAATATTGCAAAAGAAGTAATTATTTAAGGCAAACTATCGTTAGTAAATGATTCTTATCTATTTTTTTATCAAAATTCATGAAGGAACACTTAAGAAGTGCTACTCGAGTCCACTACCATTGTGGATGCTCTTATTATTTTCCCAGTTTACCACCACGGCACCACCGATGGTTCGCATTGGGTGAAAAGGAGTTTTCTTCCATCACCCAAACAATCATTGGAATGGATTCTTCATACGAAAGAATTATGTTCTATGTTATTATCATTATTAGGGACTGATTGTATTGGAAAGATGTATGGAGTCAATGGAGAAGTACCTCTGAGAGGCCAAGATTGATAACAGCAGCATGAATTTAAGTCGACGACAGTGATTAGAAGGTACGCGATTTACTACTGTATAATTTCACTCCAGCCTTGGAATTAAAACCTTTGTCAGAGTTCATTCCGAAGAACACAACAACGATTCAGTTTACATATTCACTGATCATACTAATATGTCACGTTCTTGATTACTTTTCTCCACTTTCTTGATTAATAAGGATAATGATGTGTTTGTGTCCATGCCTTGGGTTACATTATATAGAAGTACAAAAAACCTAAACTCAACTAGAAAAGAAATTGTAAACTAATTACAATTACATATATTACTATTCCTTAATA
>JAULKM010147503.1:0-17583 GCA_032355605.1 Rubia tinctorum | reverse complement strand
GTACCACGAGTCTCTAGAATGGGCAATAAGTGAAGTATGAGCAACCAAACAATTATTCAAGTGTTTAGGAATCCATATCTTCTTAAACAGTTTTAACCATTGGGTACTGTCTATTTCGGAACATAGTGACAGCTGTCGTCCGTTCATAATATCCCTCAATAAGTTTAGACATCATTCCTCGATATGGCATTGAAACATGCAATAACTACATATAAGAGGTTTTCGCACATGAGTCTACATCACTTTTTTTCTTTATATCTTGAAAGTCCATTTTGAAGTTTCCTACATCGCATGATGTATTGCCATAGCCGATTCCTTGTCTATCTCTGAAGCTCTTTCCCATGGTCAAAATGTCTTCTAACTTTGTCTTTCCAGAGTTCAACTTCTTAATTATTGCTTCTGCCAATTCAGCCGGTTCAGCCATCGAATTTAATTTCACATTCAGATCTTCAACCTCATTCATAAGTCTTTCAACTTGCGTTTTCAATTCTTCCTTTGCCTCGGCTAGTTGAGTTTTCTCAACCTTCAGAGACTTATTTGCATCAGCCACGTTTAACCACATGTCATACATTTTTTTGTATGAAGCATAGATGTCTTCGTCACTCACAGATTGATCTTTATCATCACTAGAAGTGTCGTCAAAACGTATGTTGGAACATACCATATCTCTGTTGGAACATGCAGCAGTATCTGGGTTGGAATATGGAGCAGTATCTGTGTTGGAGCATACGTCCACAACTTCTACATCATTATGCATTTTTGCTCCAAATGCCACATAATTACTGATAAGTTCCTTTTCATTTTTCTCATCTTCTTCATCCTCACTCCATGAAGTTACAAGCGATCTTCTTTGCTTCTTTCGGGTATTGGCGCATTCAGATTGAATATGTCCAAAACCTCCACATTCTCTACGTTGAATCCTTCCTTGTTGTTTTGCTTTACCACTTTGATTCCTCGTGAACTTTTGATTTCCCTGCTCCATGCGATTACCACGGTTCTTTCCGAAGTTTAGTCCTCGTGGTTTATTACCTCCAGTTCTCTCTTGTGACTTCTTGTTCACAACCTTCTTCAACATCCTTGAGAAATTATTGGTGATAGGAGAAATTTATTCAATATCATCCTCACTATCAGATTCATGATCATCTTGTGATGAAGATGCTTTAAACACTAACTCCTTTTTATTCTTATTTGCAGGCTGTTCCATGTTCAACTCATACGTCTGTAGTGATCCCATCAATTTATCCAAGGACATTGTGGATACATATATAGCTTCTTCTATGGCCACAACCTTCATAAAAAACCTCTTGTGCAGTGATCTTAAGGTCTTCTTCACAAGCTTAGATTCTTTGTAAACTTTTCCCAATTGATAAGCCACATTAGAGATGTTTCTCAATTTTTCGTTGAATGTGGCAATCGTGTCATTCTTCTCAATCTTCAATTCTTCAAACTTAGTTTCCAACATCTAAAGTTTGGATTCACGTACTCGACTGGCTCCTTCATGTACAGTCTGCAAGATATCCCATACTTTCTTAGCTTGATATCATGTAGAGATGAGCTTAAACTGATTTTCATCAACTGCTGTGAATATCACATTCAAAGCCATTGAATTTGCCAGAGAGCCTTTCAATTCATCTGGGGACCATGATGATTTCTCTTTGAGCTTTTGTTTTCTTGAGCTTGATTCTCCCTCTTTCTCCTTAAAGCTGGATTCTTCATCTTCAGTTGGAGGATTCCACTCATTCTCATCAAATGCCATGCAAGTTCATCTAGAGAGTTGATAAACACCCTCATGCGAGCTTTCCAATAATTTTAGTTCGATCTTTCAAGCAGAGGTGGCCGAGACATAGAAGCTTCTTCTCTTGTCGTCATGTTAAAACCGGATCACACTATCCCTGACACAACCAAGGTAAAAACGTAAGTGATCATGCTCTGATACCAATTGAAAAAACTGGTTTTACCATTTTATCTTAACTAGTAATACTATGTTCCAACATAGTTTAATTTAACCAAGTACGTAAAGTAAATGAAACGTGAGACAAAACTTGGTTACGCAGTTCGGTGAAATCCATCTACGTCTGCGGGGCCTGGCCCAGTTCATAATAAATCCACTAATCATAGATACAGTACAAAGTACACTATACAACTATATTTATCTTCTAATTACAATGTGTGGATTTTGCACACTCCCCCCAACTACCGATCCACCTTGATCAGACTCCCTCTGACCTCGAAACTCGTCGACGCTGGATCTCCTCCTTCCGAGAAATTAAGGTTTACGTTCTAAAATTTAGCATACAGGTCGTGTATGTTGGAACATGAATAATCTGGCTCTCGCAAAATACTTCACGAAAGATAGAAATCTGATGTGCAGATTTTCTCTGTTAAATCCGTTATTTTGCAGCCATATAATGTCCTCTATTTATAGTCCAATTCAGATTGGAATTGCTCCATAATTATCTCCATAATATTCCTATTTAGTATCTGCTTTTGAAGCACATCTAAATCCCATAAATAAAGGGATTTACCTTATCTCAGCTATCCCATAATATTCCATAAATCTGATTCCATAAATATAGGGATTTTCCATAATTCGATTATGCTTCTAAACGGCTATACTAAATAATGCGTAATCACCAAATTTCCATAAACTAATTCCATCGCAATATTCTTCTCGCCAACCTGAACTTCACGGTATGTTCCAACATGTAATCTTTTCTTCTTTTAATACTTGTTCACAAATGTCAACACATTAATCCATAAGATGCATATGACTTTAAAAAAAACATATTGAAAATGAGAAACATATTCAAATAATTAATTTAATGTATTTTGTACCTAAATCTTTTCCCTCATAACCATCTACCGAGAATAGTAAAATGAGAAACTTAATCATGAAATAAAACTACAAGTATTTTCTTTTTCTATTTTTCATGAGGAGTGCCTTATAATTTCCCCAAGTGATGCGTAAAAAGGCAAGAACTAATTGAAAATTTGAGGCAGATTGCCGAATTTGAATTCCAAATATTGTCAGTTTCAAGTGCAACTTTTATGAAGAAATCGTAGCTAATTAGTTGAAGAACAAAGCTCAAAAGAGATTAAAATTAGAAGAACAAAGCTGATGATTTAGTGGAAAGAAAACTGAGGGAAAATGAATGAATTAACTTAAATAAATGAAGTGATTAAAGTTAGTTTCAATACAGAAAACTGCTAAACAACTAAACAACCATACAAGTGGACTAACAAAAATAGAAAACTGCTCTAAAAGTTATCAAAAACATATGATCAGTTCAAAATCTTTTCACGACTTAGTTAAAATTCCCCTCCAAAACTTGATCACGCTCGAATGTGATTCTTCTTATCTCACGTGGCATTCTGATCCATGGTAGCATGTGTAGCATCATATTTCTTCACCCCCCCCCCCCATCCCTCTTAAAGATGGGAATTCTGTGAGTAACAAAATCACATATTGGACAATAAAGAATGAGCAGCAACAGGTGAGAGTAGCTTGGTAAAACCATCAGCCAACTGAGAGTTAGAGAAGACATGTAATCGATTGATAAAGCCATCCTGCTGTGCATCCCTTACATAGTGGCAGTTAATCTCTATATGCTTAGTCCTTTCATGAAACACGGGGTTTTCTGTTATGTGAAGGGCAACAATATTTTCACATTTCAAAGGAATAGGAACCACAAACTGATGCTGCAAATTAGTGAGAGGAAATGTGATCGACTTATGTTCTGAGACTGTCATGGACATTGCTCTATATTTAGATTCAGCAAAGGAATTGCTCACTTTGTTTTGCTTCTTTTATTTTTAAGAGATCAGAGAATCACCTAAGAAAATGCAGTAGCCTGTAACTGATCTTCTAGTGATTTTGCAAGTATTCCGATCTGCATCATAGTAAGCAGATAGAGACCTTGAAGATGCTGCAGGATAGAATAGGCCATGTGTAGAACATCCCTTTAAGAATATTGCAATATGTAGTGCAGCCTTCCAATGATGTTCAGTGGGCCTTTGTACAAACTGAATTAATTGATGAACTAAGAATGTTATATCAGTCCTTGTGTAAGATAAGTATAGAAGTTTCCCAATCAATTTTAAATAAGGACCTGAATCATGCATCAAAGGTGAAAAACTATCCTTAACCTTCCAAGAGACTGGCAATGAAGCAACCACTGCATTACTGTTGGTTTGATGAAGATCACTAATCACATCAGTGATGTACTTTGTACGACTCAGGGAAGATTCCAGCCTCGGATATGGAAATCTATATGCTTAAGAAATACATGGCATTTCCCAAATCTTTGATGGTAAAAAGATCATGCAGATAGCTCTTAAATGCTTGAATTTCATCATCAGAATCTTCTGCATTTAGAACATCATCTACATAGATCGGTAGAACCAAACTGCACTGAGCATTCATCTTAATGAATAAGAAATGATCATGTTTTTATTGTTGGAACTCATATAAGATTAAATTCTTAGTAAACTCTACATAAAATTATCTTTAAGTCTACTTCAGTCCATAACCTTGTGGTGGACTCATATAAATCTCTTCAGTGATATAGTCATGAAGAAATAAATTACTGATGTCTATCTCATGCAAACACCAATTCTTCAATGATTTCATTGCCAAAAAAAATCTGACAGTAACTTGCTTGGCAACTGGTGAAGAGAAATCATAATAATCAACACCTTCAATCTGAGAAACCCATTTTTTCCACCAGTTTAGCTTTGTACCTCTCTAATGATCCACCTTCTTTACATTTCACTTTGTATACCCACTTATAACCAATAGGTTTCTTTCCTGAAGGTAAATCAACCAAGTCCCAAGTTTGATTGGTTTCAAGAGCATCTAGCTCAGCCAACATAGTCTCAACCCAATGCTGATCACCGTTAACTTGTTTATATGATTGAGGCTTATGAATTCCTAAAATTTGAAACATAAAACTTATATTTGCAGATGAGAAAGTGGGAATGGGGATATTAGAAGTGTAAACATTATTTACAACAAAATCATTCATCCAACGAGGTCTTGATCTGATCGTAGTACTTTGTCTAGGAACACTATGAATGTGTGAATCATTCCTAATAGGACTAACATTAGAATAAAGAGAATATATGTATTGACCTTGAGATGACTGTGAAGGGAGTGTATGAGATCATTGTTACTAAGAAAATATGTATTTTTTATTAGGCACTTATTGGATCATGAGATGTATTCCGATATAGTTCATCATGAATAGAAAATACATCTGGATGAGGTATGGGGTGTATCACTTTGGTGTGATTAGACCTAGAGTCATAGATTTTAGAATCAGAAGTTTTATAAGGGAAGAGATTGCTATGAAAAATAACATCCTTAGCAACAAAAAAATTCTTATTTAGAAGATCATACAGTTTGTATCCCTTCTGAATGGCTGAATACTCTATGAAAATGCATGGTACTGATCTAGAACTAAACTTGTGTTTATTTGGACTGAGGTTTGTAGCATAACATAAAGAATCAAACACTTGCATTTGTGATATATCAGGAGGCTTTTGGAATAGAATATCATAATATGACTTCCATTTTAAAACTGAAGAAGGTAATCTATTCATAATTTAGCCGTAAGGATTTATTCCCCCTAAAAATGTAAATGAAGGTTTGACTGATGCATGAGAGATCTAGTTATTTGAAGGATGGTTCTGTGTTTTCTCTCAACTACAACACTCTTTTGTGGTGAATATGGACATGATCTCTGGTGTAAGACACCTAATGAAGCAAAGAATCGAGAGCAAACCTTATTGAAATTCAATGCCTCTATTAGCACTTATCTTTCTGATTTTGTCATTTAACTGAGTTTGAAACGTGAGGATGAAGTACCTAATAATGAAAGGAACCTAATCTTTACCTTTTATCAGAAAAGTACAAGTAGCTCTACTGAAGTCATCTACAATGGTTAGAAATGATTGTTCACCAGTACTTGTTTTGACTTTAAAAGCCTCTAGAGATCCATATGAAGAGTGTCAAAAGGAATGGAGCTGTGATTTGATTTTTCAGTAAAACATAATCTGGTTTTTTTTTTGCAAGAGTACAAACATCACATTTATTATTCATGATTGGAAGATTCATGTGCTTCAGTACAATATCAGAAGGATGGTATAGCTTATTATGTATAATCTCTAAATCATTATCAGAAAGACAATTCATAGAACTTAATGCTAAATGTATAACTAAGCTATCTAGCTTTAGTATGGTCAAATGTTTCTTGATGTCTTCAGTTTGACAACTTGTTCAGAATATACAAACCATTGCTCTTATTAGAAATTCCTAAAACTGAGTTAGTCTTCTGGTCTTGTATGATACACACATGAGGATAAAAGGTGAGATAAACTATGGAATCTTGTGCTAATATTTGGACTGAAAGAAGGTTAAACTTAAAGCATTTGACAAACAAGCAATTTTTTCAGTTTATGTTGTTTGTTCAACTTGACAAATCCTATAGAATCTATGTGGACTCTTGAATGATCTGGTAAAAGGATTGGTGTTTTATGATTGACTGAATGTAGAGTTTAAAAATAAGAAATATTACTACACATATGTAAATTTGCACCACTGCCTAGAATCCAATCATCTACCTCAAAACAATAAGTAGTATTAGCAAAATCGGTTAATAGGCTACCTGCAAAATCCAGATGAGCAAAGTTGATCATATCTCCCGAATCAATTACTTGATCCTTTATTTACCCTTTCATCAGCTTCCCAAAATCCATTTGGATCATATTTACAATCATAGCCTGCATATTTCCAATGTTCTTGCCTTCTCTAGATTCAAATAGTGCTCCAGGTGTAGCTTGCTCAGTTTCATCCTCAAAACCTGGGACACTAACTGCATTTGCATAAGCCTTTCCATTCACCTTACTTGTGTCTGGCCACCAATCTGGATATCCATTCAATTTGAAGCAAGAATCCTGCAAATGTCCATTCATGTGACAATAATCACACTTCAAAAACTTGTTAGCCTCAACATATTTCTTCTTTTGACCAAACTTTCCTACATTTTTTTGTCCTGATCCCTGCCTTATAGGCATTGCAGCTGATTGATTCATGCTCCTGATCATGTTACTTTGAACATTTCTCTGTCTCTCTTGCTTACTAAACAGAGAGTATGCCTTTCCAATAGTTGGTAAAGGATCCATCACAAGCATCTGATCCCTTAAAGCATCAAACTCATCATTTAGACCATACATGAATTGTTGTGGCTTATCTTGATTATCTTGCATTTCCAGTTTTGCAAAGAATCCACAATTACATTCACAATAACAACAAGTACACTTAAGCCATGACCTTATCACAGCAATTTGATCCTAAATTTCTTTCAGATTATAGAAATACATAGCAATTGAATCAGTTCCTTGCTTAGTTTCAATCAGATTGGTCATCAGTTGATATTAGAGAGGTCATTGGCTAACTGCATACCTCTCTTCAACTTCATCCCATAGTTTCTTCTCATCAGCTTGAAAATTTTAAAAAATCCTAGCAATATATTTAGTGATGAAGTTCCTAATCCATGAAACAATCATTGAATTAGGCTTCATCTAGATCTAAAGCAATGAAGAATTTGCAACAGGCTTTAGCACTTCTCCAGTTATGACCTTCAAATTTCCTCCTACAGAGAGAGCGGTAATCATTGCTCCTCTCCGTATCACATAATTCTTCTCGGTCGAAAGATCTGATATGATCATGATGCTTGCATGATCTGAGGATGTAAGGAGCAGCGGATCATCTAGTTTGATTCTCACAAAGCCATCAGCATCAGCACCATGGGGATTATTTCCTCCTTCTCAATTCACTGATCTAGTGCTCATATTTGATCACATGAATCAAACTCAATAAATTTTTCAAAGTAAATTTGGATCGAGAACCTAGAGCTCTGATACCATGAAGAAATCATAGCTAATCAGATTAAGAACAAAACTCAAAAGAGCTTAAAATCATAAGAACAAGGCTGATGATTTAGTGGAAAGAAAACTGAGGGAAAGTTAATGAATTAAATTAACCAAATGAAGTGATTATAGCTGCTTTATCTACAAAAATCAAGCTCTAGCTGTCTAACAAACTAACTAAATAAACAACTATACAAGTGGACTAACTAACAAAACCAGAAAACTGCTCTAATACAAATAAAAAACTGATGATCAGTTCAAAAGCCTTCCACCGACTTAGTTCAATTTTCCCACCAAAACTTGATTATGCTTGAATGTGATTCTTCTGATCTCCAGTGGCATTTTATCCTTAGTAGCATGTGTAGCCGTATATTTCTTCATTTTTTACGTCGTATTATTATGACTCATACCTCCTACTTTAAATCTTATCCCATGAGCGACATGGGAGCATATTTTGCAATGTTGCACAACTAATGAACCACAAAGTGTAGTCAACTAAAATAGAGGAGAGTATGTTAAAACATGAGAGTGAACATATTTTTTGCGATGCTGCACAAGCAATGGCATTTCAAGAATGAGTAATGCCACATCATTAGTGATTGAATAGTGAAAATGAAATTGATTAGCGAATGATGTGACAATTAAGAAAAAACTAATATATCAGTTGCACATTTGAAGAAAGGTGATTAGTGATTTTTTCATTAATGTCACATCATTCACTATTCAATTTCACTACTCCCTCGTCTTAGCTCACATTGCACACCAATCATTATCATGTTATTCAAAAACATGTTTGATTGTTAATATGTTTAACTATGTTTAATATTGGCAAATAAAATTTTTGATATTTAGAAATTGGGATATATACAAATATAACCCTATATACTTCATTAAGTGAACATATAATGCTGAGATGATTCAAAAAACAAAAAATCCTAATTACTTCATGAAAGTTCAAATATAACCCTATAGGCTATATTCCAACATTGACTAGCCATTTCCAGCCATTGACCGATCAAAATGACCAAAATTCCCTTTGGGCCAAATACAAAAAATTGAAAGATAAATATACCCTCTGCTATGCCACTGTTCCATCACCACCGCCAACGTTCTTTTGTCGTCATCGCTCCACCTCCTCTGCCACTTCACCTCCACTACATCTGCTGCTCCGGGTCTCTACCAAGGTAGCAAGGGTATGGTAAATAGGTCATAGTACCCGTACTGAATACATACCGGGTACAGATTCGGTGTCAATTCAGTCCGGGGATGTCCTCGGTATGGTTTGACTTTTTGGGTACTTTGACCAGCTATGGGTACAGTCAAAGGTATGGTCAAGATGCATGGGTATGATATGGGTACATTATACCCCATTAAATATGGATTAAAAATTCTAAATTAAAATATAAATAATAAAAAAGAGAAAAGTTGAAAAATAGAGCAAAACCCTTCAGTCCTTCACTTTCAGACGTGCACTTCTTTTCGGCTTTCGACATACTCTGTTCAGCAAAGCCTTCAATTCAACTCCTCTTATAATCTTGTTACGTAGTTTATTTACTAATTATTGTGATAAATATTAAGTTTGAACTACATTTGGATATTTTCATTTACTTTAAATTGTTTACAATATAAAATTACATTATTTTTTATTCAGAAATGATTAACATTAATATATAAACATATTTTTATTTATAATTGTACCCATGTGATACCCGTAACCCCTAATTTTTAGATTATCGAATCCCTTACCCTTACCCGTACCCGGAATTTGTACCGGTTCTACTTAGGTCTCCACCACTCCGCCGTGCCTTACGAAAACAATAAGAAATGGAGTTTGTACACTTTGAATGAGCTTTTGATCATTGACCATCTCACAAGCACCACACCAGATTTTGCTATCGAATCTTTCACTGAAATACAAGCTTTGATAAGCCACTTTCTGCTTGATCTAAGAAGTGGGAACAATCCTATATCAACCAATTTTGTCATAATCCTCTCGGCCCCAAAATCAGAGCCCAAACACCCCAGCCCGCATCTGACCCAACTCTCTGAATCTCCGGCAAAGCCCTTCGCAAGGACCGCCACCAAAAAAGTTGCAACTTTGATCATTCCAAGGCCCATCTGAACCTATCCCTAATAAGCGTGCGAGTTGGAGAAACAGATGAAGATCCTTTTTTAAAAATAATTAAACCACCAGCTGGTGGAGGGATATTCATTAGGCTTCCCACACCTTACCCCCAAAATGATAAACCCTAAAGTTTATTCTCAATATACAACGCTCCTAATCTAGGTCAATTTGAGATGTCGCGCTTCTAAGGCAAAAAATGACACTTGATGCAATATGTTCCATTGACTATGTTTCTACCACTTAGATCTCCACCCCCATGTTAATCTAAGAATAGCCAGATAATCAATAAAACTTATTACAAAAAAATTTGGACCATCTGCTAACTTGAAAAAACTGAGTTCATTGGATTCTTAGATTGACAATTCCTAATCTATTACCAGCGAGAGCAGCTCTAGTTTTGTCGATCAACTCGCTCAAATTCCAAAATTCTATACCTTGTATTCTCCTTTCTTCTGCCATCTTTGCCAAGGCATGAGCCACGGTATTCTACTCCCTGAAAACATTAATGATGGACGTATTGCTTTGGAGAAATAGTTGTTGCAGCTTCCATGTTTTTGTTGTCAGTTTCCACGGCCATCACGCGTTCGCTTACATGAGATTACAGACTTGCAAACAATTAGTTTTCATAGTAAGTGGTAGAAAATTGGATTGAATACATAGTTCCAGTCCCGAGATTACAACAAGTAATTCAGCATCAAGTGCATCAGATGCCTAAGGATTGTTATCACCACCAACAAACTTTTCCATGCCCTCTATATTCCTAAATACAAGCCCCGCCTTTGGTGTTTTCAGTGGTTTGAAAGATACATCTATGTTTAATGTGTATCCAATGTCAGGTGGTTTCCATTTAACTATCCTGATTATCTTTAGTTTTGGAATTTTATGCACGTATAGGAAACCTTTAGCTACAAGCAAGTCACAGTCTGAGTACCTCTTTTATTGATGTATTGTGAAAACATCCACCATAAATCTATTTAAATTAGAACTCATCTTATAAATGCAAGGGTTCTTATTATAATAGATAAATGCATATCTTGCTTTCTGGATTATTAAGCATATAAAAACAGAAATTAAGTGGAAAAATTGATTTTTCGTTTTGGATGCAGAGCTATGTGACCAAAACCATGAAATATTATCGAAAAACATGTGTATAAGTGGATCTGTAATATCCCATAATTGATAAGCATATAACCAAAGTGAAGATGAAACTCGGCATAGGTTAAACATATGGTTCAATTTTTCAGCTTCTTGCAAGCACAGGGAACATCTTCATGTGTTAAATATCCCCATCCTCCCTAATATATCATCTAGAGGTAGAATATTATTTTTTAGCTTCCAACAAAAGATAGAAACTTTCTTAGGTAAAAGCTTATTCCATACCTTTTCCAGAGAAGCTGATTGTAGCTTTCTTTTCCTGAGCATTTCATATGCAGTAGAGATGGAGAACTTACTTGTCATTTATGGTTTCTAGATCAGTTGGTCCTGTATGTCAATGAAGAAAATTTCGTGCACAATATGGTTACATGCATAATCATCCAATCCCTATCTAAAAGTGTTAATTAATAAGTCCTTTTGTTTCCTGAAATCTTTAAGAGTGATGTATGGATGTGGGATTTCCATATCACCGTCCCACCTATCAGCTAGACATCATAATTAAGTCCAGTTTGATGTCCAAAATTTATAGTTACCTTTTCCAATAAGCACAAATGAATTATCAACAACAATTTGAGAGATTTTTACAGCTCCCTTCCAAGGATCTGATGTCCTTGCTGATTTTGGAATAGACCAAATCAGATTGGACCACGGGCTGGTTCCTAGATGTCATTTCCACCACAACTAGAGTGAGAATATATCTACTATTGAGGAGAAGTCCCTAAGCTGCAGACCATTTTCTGTGTAAGGGTGGCTTACACTATCCCAACCTCTCCAATGTCGTTTCTGAATGCCATCTTTGTTAGTTCCCCAAATGAAATCTAAACATACATGTTCTATTTTATTAACCACTGATGTTGTAGGTGCTATCACACACCAAATGTGTTGTGGAATGGCAACCAGTAATGTTAGACTAGGGTTGTTCTTCTAGCTTGATTTTGAAGATTTGAGTTCCAGTTATGTACCTTTGCCTTTTATTTTCTCAATCAATTGTTGAAAATATACATTCATCTTTCTTCCCTTAAAGATGGTGACTCCTAGGTACAGAAAAGAAAATTTCCCTTAGGTCATTTGTGTGATATTACATATCATATTCTTGGTTGCTAGGCTTGTTTCATTCCCAACAGAAAAACGCTTTCATTATTGTTAACCCTTCATCCAGTGGCTTTTTCATAGATTGTTAGGAATTGGATTAGATTGTGTAGGGACTTATTTGTTTCCTTTAGAAATATCACTGTATCATCAGCATATGATAGGTGGGAGATCATAAAGGTTCCTGGGATATGAAATGGGTAAAGCAATTTATTTCTAAACATGAATTTCAGTCCTCTATTCAGTAACTATGTAATGAGGTTGAATAGTATTTGTGACAGGAGGTCTCCTTGTTTGAGATCCCTTAAAGCCCTAAAAATCCATTAGGAACCCCATTAACAAGTACAGAGAAATGAGCAACAGATATATTGGACATAATAACTCTAACAAAGTGTCCATGAAATCCCATTTTTAGCATTAATGAGTTAAGTATTATCCAAGATACTCTATCCAATGCTTTTGACATATCAATCTTTGCAATCAGATTAAGAGAATTAATTTTCTTATCAAATAATCTTCCCATCTCTTGCATGATAAGTATATTATCAGAAATTTCTCTCCCAGGGATAAAAGCACTCTCTTCCACAGAGATCCTTTTATCAATTACCCTTGTAATTCTATCAACTAGTATTTTAGAACAGATTTTGTTGCTAAATTTTTATAGAGAGATGGGTCCATAGTTAGATAGAGTGGCTAGAATAGGGATTTTTTGTATGAGGCAGATAAGTGTGCTTGAGATGTTTGCTGGTATAGAAACAACAAACATAAACTCCTTTGAACACTTAAGTAGATCTAATTTTATGATATCCCAGGCATATCTATAAAAGAAACCTGGGTATCCATCAGGACCAGTATCACTATCCGGGTTCAAACTAAATACTACTTATCTTAGCTCTTCCATGCCTATCATTTTAATTAGGTGGAAGTTATCCTTCTCTGTAATTAGCCTAGGAATGTACTCTAAGAATTGTGTTAATGTCTCTCCTGTGATGTCTGAGTAATCCTTGCTAAGGAGTTACTTGTAAAAGGCTGTTGTATGGCTTCCTATATCTGCTTGATCCTTTAGCCATTGGTTTGCTTCATTTATGATTTTATAACTATTAATCCTAGAGTGTCTATCTCTGACAGAGTCATGAAACAAATTTGTATTCATGTCAGCTCCTTGCAACCATTTTAATCTGAACTTCTTTTTCCAGTAAAGGTTTTCCTCCTTTAGGTGCTGGTTTAGGTCTTCTGTGGCCTGGGATAGGTGATTATGATCTTGATATGTTAGGGTATGGTCATAGGCTATCTCCAGTTCCTGTACTCTTATCTCAGCTTTCTGAATATTATCAAAAATGTTTCCAAACGTGATCCTATTCCACTGTTTCAAAGCATTTTAAAGTATTTTAAGTTTCATAGAGAAGCTTATCATTCCCTGTTGTTATATATTAATCTCCCAGTTGGTCTTTATCAAATCATATAAATCAGCTCTCTCTAGCCACATTTTATGAAATTTAAAGGCTCTCGGGGCTGAGGTTTCCTGGATATGGGTGTCTAGTAATAGTGGTGAATGATCTGATGGAGTCATATTTAGTACATGTCCAGATGTATTGGGGTATTGAGTATTCTATTTATCATTTTCCAGTATTCAATCAAGCCTTTTACACACTCTAATACACCCCCCTTCTACCATTAGTCCAAGTAAATTTATTCCCTATAATGGTTAGATCATTTAGGCCAGTGGACTGAATGTATGTATCAAATTCTAATATACTATTAAGATCAGGGATGCAACTGCCCTTATATTCAGAGTTAGTCATACTTACACTAATGTCACCAGCATAAATTGCAGGTATAGGTTGATGATCGGTTAGCTGAGTGAGTGCTTCGAACAGTTAAGATCTCTACTGTCTATTATGTTTACCATAATGATCTGAAACCTAACATTATGTTATGTATTAGTAAACAGTATTTTCAGAAAATCCTGGTTGTCAACTATAAGTGTGGGGACAAGGTTGTTCCTCAAAAACACCCATATTCTTGAATCCTGTGAGCCTATAGCATTATCAAAGCCTAACGGATATAACAGAATCCTAAACATATCTGTCTTCTCTATTTTCTATTTGGTCTCAATTATTATCAAGATATCAAGTCGTGAGTATGAATTAGCTTTTGTAGTCTTAACCTATAAGCATATATCCCGCTAAGAAGGGATGATCATCGGTCTAGGCACCGACCCAAACCCATAGAGTCTAGACCCGTGAGGTCAGGTATGAGTCCAAAAAATTTAGACCCATCAGGTCCGGGTATGGGTCTAGATTTTTTTTAATGGGTCCGGGTCTAAAATATTAAAACCCAGACCCGACCCAGACCCAACCCGTAGGCCCATATTACCCTATATATATATATTTTTTGTCATAATTTCTAAATTACTTTCATATTTTCTCTGTATTTTTTTTAATTAAGCAAAAAACATGTATTGTGTATTTTTTTCTTGAATAATTGATTCATGTCCATGTTGAGTTTGGATTATTTTTATTTAAGATATTACATATTATATTTAGTGAAGAAAAAATTAGAAACTTAGACCCATTTAGGACCCGTTTTGGACCTAATACCCTATTTAGACCTATCGAATTTGGGAATAGGTCTAAGATTTTCAAAACCTATGGGTCCGAGTCGGTCTAGGTCAACCTAAAATTTTTAAGGATTGGGTCTGGGTCTTATTCGACCAGACCCATGATCATCCCCACCTCCACATAAGTATTTTAAGATTCATGAGGGGTTTAGTTCTAGCTTTCAAGCGAGTGGTGACCATATTTGGTGAGTTGAAAAAAACTTCTCAATATATCTGGAGGTTTGAGTCTACAGATACATGGTGCCTTACCGCTCTGTTCTCTCGTTTCCTCTTGATCTTGTGTATACATTTTGACCTCTGATTCTTTTCCACCAGACTTGTCCATTGTGTCGATGTCTACATTTGGTTCATTTCCCCCAGCCTGTACCTGTTAGTTAAACTTGGTTAGTAATGAATCATGCAAGCTCCTAAGATTATTAATGATAGCATTTCTATCAGAGAGAGTGTAAGGTTCAGATTGAGGATTAAAATCCTGTTTGTTTATGATCTTGATATCATCCACTGAATGCCAGTTTGAGAAATTTCTCTTCCTGTTCTTGATGACTTAATCTGCACTATTGAAATGAATCTTTCTTGGTAGACTTTCAGAATTCCTTTTCCTCAAATTCTTTAGACTGAATGTGTTGATCTTTATGCCTCTGTTCTCCATTATTGGCTCCTTTTCAGTTTGGATACTTTCAACCGCATCTTGGTAGACCTCTTCTTCATTAGCCTTCATTTGTTCATCCTGCCGTAATTGCTCCCTTGAATCAAGTTCAAGGTCAGGGATTGGCACCCACTTCTCAGCTTGCTTATTATTTTGTACTCTGAGCTTGGGGATTCGCACTCAGATGTGTGATGGCCAATGTTCAAGCATTTAGAGCATTATCTGGGATGGTCTTCATATTTGATATCATACCACTTGCTCTCCTTGGTTAATCCAGACGCATTCTTGTTGGAAAATCAGCTGTGAGATCCATATCCAAACAGAGGCGGATGTGTGGAGGGCCTCATATGGTTGATAGTAGTTGGTCTTCAAAGATGCGCTCACCAAGCAATGTGTGGGATTGATGCCTGATGTAGATAGTACGCCGGTGGGAACTCCACGGTTAACCAGATTGGGACCAGAGGTGGCTCCTCTTTCACATCGAAATTCTTGGTCCGCTTGAGGACTCTCATGATTTTGCAACTTAGGTTCCAGTTCCTCTTCATCCAGCAACGCTAAATGTTTTCATCGAGATCAAATTTGATAAAGATATGTCTCACGTCCAGTGCCGTGATTATCGCTTCTCCTTTGAAACCTATCTTCTTAAAGTGTTGTCTGATAAATTTAAGAGATGGTCTTCCCCTAGGAAACTTTCCGACGAGGTTTCGTTTGAATGGTTCTGAAAGTAAATCAATCTCGACGTCATCGAACATAATGGGGATTTAACCTTTGAATTCGGTTAAAGGATTGAAGTTCAGTTTCGACTTGAGGTTTTGGTTGGGTTGTTAAGTGAGGGCAGCTTTGTATGAGGGCGACGAACTCATGCCAGAGGGTGGAGCCGCCACGGGGCTAGGTTTCAAGTGACTATCGGGTGGGGATTGAGACGTTAGTGGCGAATATTTCCATTGGAGACGGTGGCTGTAATATTCTGATAATTGTGTTAGGAATATTAGAGAGTGGTAGGAGCGTTTCCAGAGAGAAAATTTTGAACCTTTTATTATGTATGAAACAAATGAAGATCTACAGAGTTTGTGGTGGGAGTGAAGGTGTTGGATGTGAAGTAGAGTTGGAGAAAGAAGAAGGAAATGAAAGGGAGGAGAAGGAAAGAAAGAGAATGACTAAGGAAAATTAGGGTTTAGGGGTATTATAGACCGTTCATTTTTTTAAAATCCAAAGGGGTAAAATAGTCTTTTCACTGAATTTAGGCCATAATCTGCCGAATGAGTATATTTGCACTTATACTTACTGTCAAGGGTTATATTTGCATGTTTAATTATCAAAAGTTTATATTTGCACTTATGTGAATTTAGGTAAGTTATATATGCATTTTTTTTTAATTCAACAATATTACATATGATAATACTATTACTTATATATCCATTCATTAACAACACTTGAAAAGGATAACATCAACTAAAAACGGCTAAATAGGTTAACATTCATTAAGAACGGCTAAATAGGCCAACATTCATTAAGAACGGTTAAATAGGTCAACATTCATTAAGAACGCTTGTACAACGTGGCCATGAAGCAAAAGAAACAGCCATACTCATGCTATCTAGTATACAGTCAAGATACCTCTTGTAATTAGCCAAGCAACCATACTTGTGTGAAGTTTGTAGCCAAGCATCTTCAACATCTCCGGGCATCTCTCAAGTATCAATGTAGCTCAAAATCGAAACTTGGCATCTACAGGAAATTCATCTGCTAATTTGAACTAGAAGGCAGAACTAAATAGAAACCTCTGGGAAGTATAATCTCTGGAAGTGCTGATGCTGATCACAGATTTTAGTGTACATTGCAACTAGTGGTCATCTTCATCTATTCCGGGGCAACTGGACATGAGGGCATCTTTAGACTCATACTGCAAAAGTCAATCAAAGTGCATAAAGGATCATATGGGCAAAGCAAGTTAAAGAAGTTGATCATTGACAGCTAATTCATGGGGCAAGGAAGTTGGGAGGGGATTGTGCCCTAGGT
>JAULKM010147493.1:0-17583 GCA_032355605.1 Rubia tinctorum | reverse complement strand
TCTTGAAGTTTCACCTACTTCATCAGGTTTACTTCTTGGTCAGGCGAAGTATGCTCGGGACATCCTGACTCGAGCTGATATGTCTGATGCTGCACCAGTTTCCATGCCCTTTGTTCCTGGATCTCAGTTGCACAGTTCAACCAGTCTACCGTTCAGGAATCTGACCATGTATCGTTCTCTTGTTGTAGCTCTTCAGTACTTGACCATCACTCATCCAGACTTGGCCTTCTCGTTCAACAAAATCAGTCAGTACCTTCAGGACCCCCAGAGATGATCATTTTGAGGTAGTTACGCGAATTCTACATTACGTTCGAGGTACACTTCATTTTGGTCTCACATTTCATTCTGCTAGTTCTCTTGAGGTATTGGGGTATTCTGATACTGATTGGGCTCGCTGTCTGGAGACTCGTCGATCTACTTATGGATATGCTATCTTTCTTGATGGGAATCTTGTTTCCTGGAGCGATAAGAAACAACCCACAGTTTCTTGTTCCAGCACTGAGTCTGAGTACCGAGCTCTAGCCAACACTGCTTCTGTGGTTGTTTGGCTCACTCACTTGCTTCGTGATCTTCGAGTACCTCTGTCCGGCCCTCCTTTGCTGTTATGTGACAACAATAGCGCTATGTTCTTGGCTCAGAATCCAGTGGCTCACAAGCGAGCGAAGCACATCGACATCGACTATCACTTTGTTCGAGGGTTGGTGGCCTCCGGCAAGCTTCGAGTTGCGCACGTACCTACTTCTCTTCAGATAGCGGACATCTTCACAAAGGGGCTATCTCGTCCGTTGTTCGACTTATTCAGATCCAAGTTGTGCGTCGGCGAACATCCGACGCTTCGCTTGAGGGGGTGTCAGAATAAATCAGTTAGATGATTATATTTAATTTTATCTTGCTGACTAGTCTAAGAGTTATATTAGGACTTGTCTACCTTTATACTTTGTACTCTATTTATTCTCTTTATGATCAATAATAATCATCACTGGAAATCACTCTTTCACTTTAGGGAAGGATATAATCAGATCAATTCAAGAATTTCGTTATGGTGATCAGATACAAGAAATTTATAAAAATCCAATTATAACACTAATTCCAAAACCTAAGCAAAATAAGGTACGGGCTGACTTTCGTCCCATACATTAAATTGCCATGATTTGAGAGGTACTATAACACGAGTATCATAATATTATTTATTATATTTTTCTTAATTTATTTTTATTTTATTTTGGTCCATGATTTTTAAGAGTTTAACACTATACTTTTTTTCTTACTGGGGTTTTTAGTGAGGTAGTTTTCTCACATTTTGAGATAATTTAGAAATTATTGTAATTTAAGGAGATTTAGTTCTGAATGAATTATATTTGATTAGTTTAGATAAGGCAGATTCATTTAATAATTCAGCCAATATTTGGATTGATTTACATGGATGAATTTTGCCATGTTTTAGGTTAAATTGAGAAGTTTAGTTTAACATGGTTTTAAATTCTTAAACCTGCAATAAATCATTCCAATTTCTGACAGGAATTATCAAAACATGTATTCTTTCTGATTTGTACTGGGCGAACCTGTGTTCAAAAAATAGGGGATGGTTTTCAACATTTTTATTATAACTTATATATTCATAATTTGAGTTTATACTCTTTGCTTTTTAATTTTTTAAACCGTTAGGTTTGTTCCATTATAAAATTTGTGCTTTGAACCGTTGGATTCATTGTGTTAATTTAATGAAATCCGTGCTTGGTTTTGTGTAAATTAGTCCCCTATTAGTGAATATCATAATGTTGTGTTCTCGACTAGACTTTTTATGCGTCTTTTTTATTTCAAGAGGGTGATTCGATCAACGAACGCTTCTCAAAATTCTGCATCCAAAGTCTTTGCATGAATATTTATATCAGTTGGCATCAGAACAAAGCGAAAGTTTCCCGTGGCCATAAATTCAGAGATTTTGAAAAATATCAAAAATTAAATCAGAAAATTAGAAATCCACCGCCACCAGGAAAAAAATGGTTGTACTAGTGTATAATACCATTATAATAGCTAGCCAAATTACAAGCGGTAACATTCCCATTGTAAATGCTCAATTACAACGAAAAAACTGAGCCCATTGTAGAATTATTTACAACCAATACTCTTACAACCCTATACAACGGGGGAAGTGACCATTGTAAAATCTTTTTTACAACGAATATTCAGTTTTTTACGACATTTGTCATTGGAATGGGGGGTTCTCTTGTAGTGAAAGAAATATAGCTCGTCATTGGGTGAAAATACAACCTTGGCATAAAAAGGAAAAAGTGTTTCCAACTTATAGTTTTTTTGTGAGGGGGAAATGTTTGCGTGTTTGAAGTCAATCATTTCAGCACACTCACAAGTTCTAGCATATGTAAACTCTTATATCGATTAACATTTCTAGATTTTGCATAACTGCATCTTCCATTTATCTTTTTCCAACCATATTCTGATTTTGCCTAGCTGCATGTTTATAACGTTGGAGTGATATTCATTATGAAGATAGACTTTTTAATTGCTTCTTATCAATTTTAAAAAATTTAAAATCCACCAATTGGAGGTTTCAGAGATTTTGTTTGTTTTGATATTCATCTGTATATCATGGTTAAAAAATCTTTTAAAAAGTGTTCAATATAGATATGTGAACTTTAATAATAAGAAAATTTGTTTCATATAATTAAATAAATACTAGAAGTCTCCGTGCAAAACATGGGCGAATCTAGCATCATATATTTTGTACGGTGTCATTTTATATGAATGAAAAAATTATTCAATAAAATGATTGTTTTCTAATATAATGCCGATTTGGTAGGTGATCGAATCCAAATATTTATTACTATAATAACCCATATTGTTAATCTATCCCAGCCCCAAATTGGTTATAGTTAATGTAGATTGTTTTGGTATGTGTGCGAGTTGGCGTGCATGTGTAGGGAGGGATCAATGAAACTCCCTTATTTTAACTCATGTTTATCTCTGTGCAAAAATAAAACTTACTATTTTAGATGTGTGCGTTGCTTCAATAATCGGGATACTTAATCATAATTTTCTCGAATTCGTACATTGATAGAATACATGAATAATGAAGATCAATTGGTCTGTTTTCTCAAAGAAAGAGAAAACAGTGTTATAAAACTCCATATTGTGGTGCACGGTAAGGCTATACCCCACCTCGCTTAATAAGACGAAGATTCCATGGCAGCCGCATATATATGATTTTAAGATCCACGTCTCTTTGCAGCTCACCAAAATAGACTTATCGGAAAGTTCTTTAACCATACGCTAGGGGGGCGAGGGGTGCTCCAACCTTCCCTTTGATCCATCGGACAAGGGAAATGTAAGTATCTAAGCGAGGAAGAGATTTAAGAGGAGTGGATCCCCCCTCCCCTTGAAATCGCAGAAGTTGTAGGTTTTGGTCTTGTCTGTGCAAAGAATACGATCTTTATTCTTTATTCTTTTATAATAAAAACTTGTCGACACCATGTCGTTTCGTTTGATCAAAAAATTTCAAAACGTCTGTGTTACTTTCTATGTGATATATTCCTTCCAATTTGCCTTAAATGTAGGATTGATTAGTTGTTGTAAAGCATAAGTATAACATAACTATTTATTTGTTTAAATTATACTTTGCGTAGAGTGTAGGTGCTTCTACTTTTGTTTGTAGGTGCTTTAAGTTAAAGGTGTTGGTACTTGAAAATGAGTGTTCTAAAATTTTCATGCAAGTTTAATTATTTCTTATAAGTGCTTTGAGCGTAGACTGTAGGTGCTTCTATTTTTGTATGTAAGTGCTTTAAATTAAAGGTATTGGTGCTTGAAAATGGTATTTTTGGTACTTTAAGAATTTCGTGCAAGTTTGATTATTTGTTTAAATTATATTTGGCGTGGAGCATAGGTGTTTCTACTTTTGTTTGTAGGTGTTTTAAGTTAAAGGTATGCGTGCTTGAAAATGAGTGTTCTAAAATTTTCATGCAAGTTTAATAATTTCTTATAAGTGCTTTGATCATAGAGTGTAGGTGCTTCTATTTTTGTTTGTATGTGTTTTAAGTTAAAGATGTTGGTGGTTGAAAATGGTATTTTTGGTACTTTAAGAATTTCATGCAAGTTTGATTATTTGTTTAAATTATATTTAGTTTAGAATGTAGGTGATTCTACCTTTATTTGTCGGTGTTTTTAGTTAAAGGTGTGGGTGATTGAAAATGAGTGTTCTAAAATTTTCATGCAAGTGTAATTATTTCTTATAAGTGCTTTGAGTGTAGACTGTACGTGCTTCTATTTTTGTATGTAGGTGTTTTAAGTTAAAGGTGTTGGTACTTGAAATTGGTATTTTTGATGTTTTAAGAATTTCGTGCTAGTTTGATTATTTTTTAAAATTATATTTAGCGTAGAGCGTGGGTGTTTCTACTTTTATTTGTAGGTGCTTTAAGTTAAATGTGTGGGTACTCGAAAATGAGTGTTCTAAAATTTTCATGCAAGTTTAATTATTTCTAATAAGTGCTTTGAGTGTAGACTGTAGGTGCTTCTATTTTTAAATATTGGTGCTTTAATTTAAATGTGTTGGTACTTGAAAATGATTTTTTTTTTGTTTTAAGAATTTTGTGTAAGTTTGATTATTTGTTTAAATTATATTTAGCGTAGAGCAGAGATGTTTCTACTTTTGTTTGTAGGTACTTTAAGTTAAATGTGTGGATGTTTGAAAATGAGTGTTCTAGAATTTTCAAGCAAGTTTAATTATTTCTTATAATTGTTTTAGCGTAGAGTGTAGTTGCTTTTATTTTTTTTGTAGGTGCTTTAAGTTGAATGTGTTGGTGCTTGAAAATGGTATTTTTTATGCTTTAAGAATTTTGTGCAAGTTTAATTTTTTATATTATATTTAGCGTAGAGTGTAGGTGCTTCTACTTTTGTTTGTATGTGCTTTAAGGTAAAGGTGTGGGTGATTGAAAATGAGTGTTCTAAATTTTTCATGCAAGTTTAATTATTTCTTATAAGTGCTTGAGCGTAGAGTGTAGGTGATTCTATTTTTGTTTGTAGGTGCTTTAAGTTAAAGGTGTGGGTGCTTGAAAATTGTATTTTTGGTGGTTTAAAATTTTTGGCCAAGTTTTATTATTTGTTTAAATTATATTAAGCATAAGGAGTAGGTGTTTCAAGTTATGTTTGTAGGTGTTTCAAGTTAAAGGCGTGGGCGCTTGAAAATTGTATTTTTGGTGCATTAAGTTTTATTATTTGTTTAAATTATATTGAGCATAAGGGGATTCAAGTTATGTGCGTAAGTGCTTTAAATTAAATATGTGGTTGCTTGAAAATGGTATTTTTGGTGGTTCAAAAATTTTGAGCAAGTATGTGTTTAATTTAAACTGAGCGTAATGAGTAGGTGTTTCAAGTTATGTGTGTAGGTGTTTTAAATTGAAAGTGTGAGTGCTTGGAAATATCTACTCCTTTAATTTATTTGTATATCCCACCTAAATTTACGTGTTTGGATTTAGATAAATAAAAAAGGTAGATGAAATTGAATTTAAAAAGTGAAAAAGAGAATGAGTGGATGAAATAAAAAAATATATTGTTAATAATATAAAAGTGTGACAATATAAAAAAACAAAAACAAAATTTATTTCCAAAAGCGAAGGGGTTGGGGTGTTATCATTGGCGATAACCATTCAAAATTGGCTTTATTTTCACAAAAACATATGTTATCAGGTTGTTTGGCGCGCGCAAGGTACAACTTTAAAAATCAGCTAAAATTTGCGCTACATTTTGGATTCATCTTTCCCCGGTATTTAGAGGGGATACTTATTCTGCATCAACAGAGACCAACTACATGAGTTTGAACTCAAAACTGTTAAGAAAAACATCAATATGGAGTATAGCTTTTTAGATATCCTCTAATCTGAAAGCATTGTCACTGCCATCTGCTTTCTTTGGTGCTTCTGCTTTTTCTTGTAGCTTAAGTGCAAACTTGAGAATCTAGGCAAAGCACATCACAAGCTCAATCTTTCTTTTTCATCGGTCCCCTTGGGATCTTAGTAAGCACCTTATGATCAAACACAAATTTTGTTTCTTGATCTCCGCCAGAGCTTTCTCCCTATAGGCATCCACCTCATCCCCGTACTTGTCGTAAAAACATGCACTGTGTGGAGCAACAAAGTGGCTAATCCAAATGAATTAAAAAAAACCATTAGTATAGGCTAGAGAGCACGAAGAAATGTCAGATTTGCGAGTATTTATAAAGTATCAGGATATTACTTATGTAACTAAGAGATATCAGAACAGCTGCCCAATACTGAAAAGAACCACAATCCAACTATCACCTGCTCAAGAACAAACACACATTGGCCAACATAGCAGAACCTTATCAAGAAAATCTACACAAAAACCATATGAAATTTCTAAACTTCCAACATCCAATCTCACCTCAAGCATTTGAATATCCATACATATAATTCTTATTGCATTCACTAATCACTGGAAAAAAAATCAATGCTGAAATTGAACTTGAAGCTACTTTACTACATAGATCGATTTCCCCCGTTGAATTTTTACAGTACTCTTAATGTATACACACAACGCTTTGTCAGATTTTCACTTGATGAAGCTGAGTCACAAATAGAAAAAGAATTTCTATGTAAACTTGAACCCAAAATAAAAATAACATACTGAAGGATGGGTCATTCTTTTGCAGATACTTCCATCTTTTACTAAAAAGTCTCATTCATTGCTAGAACATTATTCCCTAAGTTCAGTAGCTCAACAAAAAAAATCCCCTCTTTCAATGAACTCTTTCATCAACAAGTTTAGTAATGCCAAAATATCAAAAACAGAGCAAACCAAGTATAGATAAATCATGAGCCCTTAGAACCAGAAAAAAACAACCATCGGCCAATTAGAATCCTACTAAACAAAACCAACTAGTGACTAGCGGAGTTGCCTCGAATATATTAAATGTGCCTCGAACATTATCATCCGCCCACATTTCAATTTTATTCAACAATCAGGTTAATGAACAGGTTAACAATATGTTGAATGTTTTAGTGTAAATAAGGACAATAACTAAACCTATTGCTTCCAACTGAGATTGCTGGAGTAATTTACCTGGCTCATCCACACAATGAGCCTTGTCAAGACGAACAACTGGTACAACTTCTGAAATAAATAGCATATGCTAACAAAATTAGCGAAAAAATGGCTTTTACCCATTAGCCCAACACTAACATTAAACTTTCAGCCACAGTCCACACATACAGAACAGCAACAAAAACATACCAAAAACTCTACTCTAACCTACTGTGCATGCCAGCCTCCTTCAACTATAACCATACTCCCCCGGCCATTATTTTTATTTCTTGTCCACAAGGCAAGCAAAGAAAATAGTAGTAAAACTCACTTGCACGGCAATCAACTATCTCTACTCTTGTGGGAGAATCAGAATCTTATACGCCTACGTTGAGCAAAATGACAATAATTATAGGTACTCGAGAAAGCGTCATAGTGATAATGATGAATGTAAAGGTAGCAAGAAGCAACATACCAGCATTCAAGATGCTTGCAAACACCAAGAATAAAGCTGTGATTGACTGTGACCACGAATGGCATAACTTGTACTCTCACTTATTCTCCAACACACTGCAACATAAAACCATTCTTATCACTCCAACAAGCAGTGATCCACTCAACTTAATCAACGCATACACCCAAATGCAGTTTTACTATTCTGCCTCTTCATAGCCATCACCGGCCACCACCAATGTTACCAAGCCTATGATTCTCCAAAAACCTGAACACAAAAGTGTTCGTGCAATAATCATTTTACCATAACTCTATTCTTTCGATGTTTCTACCGCATTTCACCTTTGACTTTTTCGAGCTTTGCATAGGCTTTGCCAATGGTTGAGTAGGGGCACTTAGCAAAATGAGAGATTTCTTCATTTCCCTTTCGATGAAGATGGAGCCTTTGGTGACGAGATCGCCATTGAAATTGAAACCTCGCACCCATGACACACTTGAGTGTGTAATCTGTCAATTTTGCAAAATTGGGTGCCGCAAATTAGAAAACCATTAAACCCCTAGAAAAGTAAAAAGAGTACCTTGAGATAAAAGGCCGTTAGCGGCAGAGATAAATTAACGGAAAATAGCGATTAGCAATGGAGGAGGTGAGGGAGAGAAACGGATTAGCCGCGGAGGAAGGGGTTTGTGGCGGGGAGGGTTAAGTGTGGAGGAAGGAGTATCGAGTTTGGTATGAGTTTTAGAAGATTTAAGAATTATTAAGCGTAGGCCCTTGGATCATCTTATTTGAAGGTTTAGGATTTTGTCTCACATAACTCCATTGTCTCGCATAAGATGGGTTGTCTCACCTGATCTCTATTCTCTCTCTATATATATAAGTGAACATTATATACTCCCTCCATTTTTCAATGGCATCATAGTTTTACGTGCTACGATTTAAGTGAAAAAAATGAATGGATGAAATTGAATGTAGAAAGTAAAAAGTAAAATGAGTGGATGAAATTGAAAAAAATCTTGCCAAAAATGGAAAGAGTGTCAAATAAAAGAAAATATTCATTTATAGTAAGTGTGTCATAAATAACAAACCAGAGGGAGTGTATACATATATATATATATACACGTTTAAATATGTATAAATATTAGTTATTTCTATGATGATAAATTTAAAATTCTAGAAAATTAATATTGAAGGAGTACTTTATATCATTTTTATTATAATATACTTTTAATTTGATAGTTTATTATGAATTTTATATTGTACTTCCAATTTTAAAGTCTTAATATGTTCTCAAATATATTTGATTTTTTTACCTTTATCAATCAGCTCCCCTAGTTTATAGCCCTGCTTCCGCCACTGAACCACACTATCGCAAAATAATGAAGAATGTGCGTGGAGGGTTCAAGTGAATTATTCTCACTTAGGTAAGTGTTTTTCACAAATAACAGGTGTTCTCACTTGATTCTAATTTTCTCCCTCTCTCTCTCTGTCTTTCTCTATATATATACACACACATATATACATACACACTATATATTAGGATTTAGGTGAGATAACCAATTTATATGAACTACCATATTATGTAAGACAATTATTTTAATCATTAAATCATGTCATTTAATGGCTCTGTTTAGTTGAGTGATGTCAAAACACGCGGGCCAACATAAGGAATAACCAAATCATCTTCAAATTTATAGGAAAAAAATACTCAACCCTTCCTCCTTTCATCTACACCGGCTGCCACAACTCCATTCACCACCATCACCCTAACCCCTGTGGTTTCACCTTCATTCTTTTGATTTTATTCCATTGAACAACCAATTATTATTGCAAAGATTTTTTAAGACGTTGAAGGAGTCGTGGTGGTATATCAACAATGGCGACAGGGTGATATCAATCCTGTTGAGCTTTATCGACGAGTGTGCATTCTTCCACTAGGATTGTTCACGAGGGATGAATGGTCTCCGACAGAGATATATATCCGATGCTGGAATGAATTCCTCCGATCATCTTTCTTTGTAAGATCCTTTTACCAAATACCCAGACGCATTCAGTCGTCCAAACTGTGATGACATTAGTTTGCGAAACATTTAACCAATAGCAAAAAGAAGTGCATCTCCGGTTTGCAATTTTTGGAAATATTTCCTCATAAACCCAAATTTCTTGGGCCCCGAGGAAGCCATGGTTGTAGTTGCAAACTCGAGCGAACACGACAAACTCTATTTTGGCGCTCAGATTCTTACACTAGGTGGTCAGGTTCACAAAAATCAGATATTTTATGAGGTTTTATATTGTTCTGGTGTTGGAGAAAATTCTATAATTGGTGCTACGGTAGTCGGGTTTGGATGCAAAAATAATTATAATTTGTTTCCTGAAAAATAGAGGATGCATTCAACAAATACATCCTCAGTGTTTTAATTTTATTTTTTTGGAAAAATAGAGCATGATTTTATTTATAATTTTAAATTTAAATTGCCAACATTTATTTTAATTATTGTAGGCCGAGAAATTGAAAAGGCGAAGACGCATTCTCTGAATGTGTATTCATTAAACGAATCTAAAAAAATAAAGACATAAATTTTTAGTTCAAGTTTAGTTTGGTTTTACTCAGACCAGAAATACAGTTGAACAGAAGAGAAAGTTGTCTCCTTCTCCTTCTCGATTCTTTGTTATCTTCATTTTTGCGCCAGAAAAATGCCGCCCGCTTCCTTCTTCGTCGGGGTCACGCTGTCCACCCATCATCCCACCAGTTTTCGTCTCCAATTTCTTCGCCGATTCTAGTAGATCATAAGGTTTGTCCCTTTGTTAGATCTATTTTTTGTTGTTCGGAATTATTGAGTAGCGGTGATTGTGAAACCTGCTTTGTAGTCCGTCGGGAGTTGGCCTTCCTCCTACCGTCTTCTGTTTAGTCTCATACGCCGCCCCTGAACCCGCGCGTGGACTACACACGCCACCGTTGAAAGAGAGTGTGGACTACACGCACCACAAGTGAACGACGCTAGTCGCAGGAGATCAGACGAGTTGTTTTAAGGTAAATTTTTAGATTTCCAGAAAATATGTTGTTTGTGATGTACTGTATTTCTTTTATGTTTTTGAAAATGTATCAAATATGTTTTTGCATTATTATTCTATATTATTTGAATGACTTTGTACTGATTATGATCATCATATAAGAATTGTGTCTTTGTAATTGAGTTTAGTTTTCCAATTCAGTAGATAAATCACTGAATTTATACTGTTGAATGATAATCTATATTTGCAAAGGTAATTATTTTTATATATTACTATGATGCAGTTGTAAGATGATTTTGATGGTGTATTTGTACAGAGGGGGTCAGATTAATATGATCTGTATATCGGTGTGTATTATAATCCTCCCATCCCTGAGAAAAATGTGACACTGAAACAGAGGTTAAGCCTCAATTAGTTGAAGTAATTCTGAGACGGCTTGGCATTGAAAGTGATGAGTTTCTAGTGAAAATCTATTATCGTTGTCCTGAGATGATTGGTTCGTGTATATATTATCGATGTTATAATGTGGAAGGTGATGAGTCCACAAAGAACTTCTTAGACAATGTTGATAGAATGTCATTGTCCTCGGTTTATCTTTACATTTATATGGAAAGGATATCAAACTTCATGTCATTGTTGAGCAATGTTCAAAGCTATACATCAATAAGTTGTCCTACCTTCCCAACCCCTAAATATTTCCAAGGTTTAGGAGAATCTCCTATCTTAGGTAAGTCTATTTAACCTAGATCATATGTCCATCTCGACTACACCCAGCCATCCACAAGTGTTGGTATATATGGTGGGTATCATGAAGAGTTGAATGTCTTCGATGATGATTATGTAGGTGAAATTAGCGAGCATGTTGTTGGTGATGGTGGTGGTGGTGGTGAGTGTGTTGTTGGCGAGCATGATGTTGATGATGAAGGTGAAGGTAGGGATCTTAAAGAAGAAAGTGAAGATGATCATTCCTTATTAACTAATTCGAATCCAGGGGATGATGATGAACAAGTGGTGTACACAAATAATGTTGTCACGACGTTCTATAATATGGAGAATCACAATACCAAGGCATTCTATAGGGATTATGGGGGACCTGATGAGGATGGGTATGACCCAACTGATTGTGGCAGAATACTTCCTAATTATGTTCAAGCAACCGACCAAGTTGACTTGGGTATGCGATTTCAGAGTAAGCCAGAATTGGTAGAAGCTATTTCTAGGTGGAGTTCGATGAAGAACGGGGAACATTGGGTTGTGGAGAAAAAGTCATGTACATGGTATAAAAAATGTAGGAATGTTGTCGAAGGAAGTGGCAATTTTCAGTGGATTGTCAGAGCCAGCGAGAAGTCCGCCCACAGGATGTGGGAGATCACCAAATGGACAAGCATTCATACTTGTAGTGGTGATGTTCGATTAGATGGTAAAACTAACTTGACATCATTGATGATTGCTCATTCTATTTGCAATCAGATTGAGGTGAATCCTTTCAACACGGTCAAGGATGTACAAGCACATGTGCAGAAGAAGTTAAATGTGACCATTTCATACAAAAATGCAAGGTATGGTTGACAGAAGGCTATTGATTTGGTATTCGAAACTTGGGAGGAATCCTTTGAAAGTTTGCCAACATTTATGGATGAGCTGGGCAGGGCTAATCCTAGCACAGTTATTGATTCGGAAGACGTACCTGATAGAATACATGGTCATCGGTGTAGGAAGTTCAAGTTTGTGTTTTGGACATTTGATCAGGCTATCGAAGCCTTTCGCTACTGCAAGCCAGTGATCAGTGTGGATGGAACTCATTTGAGAGATACATACAAGGCCACAGTGCTAGTTGTTGTGATGCGCAACGCGAATGATTATGTATTGCCAATTGCATGTGCAATAGTTGATGCTGAGACTATAGAGAGCTGGAACTGGTATATGCTCTAGTTGAAACACCATGTGGTAGGTGATGATACTAGGTCTATATGTATTATATCGGACAGTCATGAGGGGATTTTGAATGCAATGAGACATATGGATGAATGGATGGAGCTAGCAAAATACCACCGGCTTTGCTTGAGGCATTTTTAGTTCAACTTCCTTAGTGCAGATAGTGGGAGGTTTAAAATATGCATTTGAAGACTCTAGTTTGGCATCTTGGTAGTGCTAGACAAGAAAGGAGGTGGAAAGAGTACAAGGAGGAGTTGGAGAAACTCGAACCAGCTGTTAGGAGTTGGTTGAAACAACATGATAGCAGTAAGTGGTGCCTTACTTTTGATGGAACCGTCATTGTGGAATTCTTACAACTAATTTGTCAGAGAGTTACAACAATTTTTTGAGGCGCGCAAGACATCTCTCGATAAGAGCATGTGTCAATGCCACTTTTGAACGAACAGTTAAAATGTTTGCTCAAAGGTTAATGGAGGCAAAAACACTAGTGGTACAATTTATCAACAATATTTTTCATCATATGTGTTTTAAGATTAGATCAACTAATGTCATTATGCAGGCCTGTTTTGCCAAGAAGGATTTGTAAAAGGTTAGAGAAGCAAGACAGTTGGGGGCAGGGACATGTTGTGAATGTGTATGGTCAGAATTCATAGGCTTATAAGGTTTTGACAAGGACCATACTGTAAAATACTCGAAACATGAGTGCAGTTGTCGCGAATAGCAATTTTTTTGTCTGCCTTGGCTGTGTGTAGGAAAAGGCATGATGATCCGATAAAGTTTTGTGATAAGGCATATCACACGACCACCTTCATTACTCAATAAAGTGAGGGTTCCGTTCCTATCCAAGATCCCTCACTATGGTCACCCGCCAACTTGAGGATGATTCCTGATATCGATTTTTTTTGTAACCGGAGTCGTGGCCAATTTGCAGAGAGAATGATAAGGAATCAAATGGATGAAAGACAATCGGGTGATTGTAGAGGTTTCCATGGGTGAGGTCATGCATAGGGTCCTATTTGTAGTACGTAGTTTCTAGAAATGCTTAGGTTTGGCAGTTTCTAGAAATGCTTTGGTTTTCTGGAGACCACTATGTATTACACGAAATTGTTGTTAAGACTACTCTTTTTTATGCTACTAATTACTTTTTGATCCAATATTTATATTAAATTAGCTTTTCATTAAATTGATTTTGTTATTGTTTTGGCTACATGTTTTATTTAGAATAAATCACCAAGGATGAATTGATTTGAATTGTTTTGTGCTACTAATTCTTTTATGATTTGTTGCTACATGTTGTACTGATTCATGATCAATCTTTCATTTTCTCCAGGGATACACAGTGGATCATCCGGGTCCAATTGATGACGATTTTCTTTATTTTCACATGGAGCATCGTGCATGTACGATATACAACAGCGACTTGCAGGATTCATCATTGCAGGTGAGACGGTGTGATGGGGCTTGTTGGGATGTTGAGATCCTTGATCTAGTGATGCACTATGTTCGTGTGGTCGGCTTCCAGGACCTCATTGATTTTTCACCAATCCACATTAACCATTCGCTTATCAAAGCGTTAATCGAGCGCTGGAGGCCAGAGACACACACATTTCATCTTCCAATGGGGGAGGCTACTATAACATTGTAGGATGTCGGTGTTCTTTGGGGTCTGCCGATCGATGGTATGCCCATCACAGGTGTTTCCAGAACCAGGCGTATGGCTAAGTGGCAAACAATACGCACCGATTCTTAGGGGCTACACAGCCCTTGGATGCCATCAAAGGGGGTCGCGTAAAAGCCTCCTGTTTGGGTAACGTGTTGCACATTCCATTTCCTTTTGATGCTACAGATTTACATTGTCAGTAGTGAGCGAGGGTATTCATTCTACTGTTGGTTGGAAGATTGCTGATGTCTGACACATCGAGGTCCCAAATCACTCTCCTCTATTTGTCGATACACATGGACTTAGGTGCAGCACAACATTATAGTTGGGGGAGTGCAATTTTGGCACACTTGTATAGGATCTTATGTGACGCTGCAATTCCGAATGTGAAATCCATATTAGGGCAACTTGTCCTACTACAGGTAACATTGCTGCTCAAACTTTTTAGTTAGTGACATATTCATATTCAGAACTAAGATTATATTTTCATATCTTATATTCATTAACAGTTGTGGACGTGTGAGTGAATACTGACCATTCATCCAATTAGACGACTTCCAGTGACCGACAATATGAATGCTCTTGGATCCAGGTTTGTATTCAATCAGTAAAAATGCAATAATTACACCCTTTTCCTTACTAAGAATAGCTAATTATTTTTTACTCTTTTCTTCATAGGTAGAGAGCCCGGTATGATTTACCACGATCACCCATACATGTAGTTAAAGTTTACTGTGATTAGCTGACATCTCTCCACGAAAGTCAGGTATATGATATTTTGGTTTTCTTTATTCTGTGCTAAAAAAATTAGTGTTTCTTTCATGACCATAAACTTGTCCTTTTATATCAGTTTATTTTGCAGCCATACTCTGAAGGTGTCATGCAACATCTCCCGCCATATTGTATAGCTGGTAGCAATAACTGGATATTATTTGTCAACCTTATTTTCTAACACATCATCGAGGGTAATCATGTTCATCGTGAACTTAGGAAATTTGGATTCATCCAAACAATAATCATGCAGTGGGTAACTAAGGATGAACAAAAAACTTTTCATTCCAGAGACCATCGGAGGAAGTCGAATGTGGATTGGCGAATTGTATTGAGCACACATGTTGAGGCGTGGGAACATCGAGCACAACACCTAGCCTTGATCCTTGGATTAGAAGATCATCTGATCGAGAATACATGGAGTGGTATTTTCACTGGGTAGTGACCCTGATTGATCGGTCAGGAAGGCGCCCAACAGTTACAGAGGGGTTTCATGGATATGGGGCAACTTTGGAGTTTGTGGTATTTATTAATTTTGTCATATTATATATAAATAATAAATAAAATTTCTTCATTTCATAATATCTAACATGTTTATCTAATTTACGTAGTTGCAGGTTATTTCCAAGATGCGCCTCAAGTCTGGAATTAATTTGAACGCATGTCTCCAACCTTTCGCAGAAGTTATCAGGGATTTACATGGAGATGCCACAACTGCTCTAGAATATACGCATGAGCCCTCTACACTACAGTATTATCAGCCACATGTGCACACCGAGGGACCTCCCACCTGGTGTCAGATACAATGAAATCAAAAGCCACTGTACAACTCCTCCTGTCCTACAAGGTGGTCGTCGACCTCGCCCTACAAGACCTGATACAGGCATTGGTTCCTCTCAAGATGGAACTTCACTTGCTGGTCCAGCCCACAGAGGATCATCAGATAGGGGACCCTCACACTCCACCACTTCTCCTGCTGATTTTACTACATGCCGTACTCCAACTAGTAGTGAAGCACATATATCTCCCACTACTCCATTTCATATAAGTAGCATTCCTCACGAGCAATAACATTTTAATGATGAAGCAGAAGATCATATGGAGGAGGATGTAACAGATGGACTTCAGGATGACGACGTATCAGTGTCTACTCATAAGGTTGTTCCTTGAAGAACTTCCCGCACAATTCACGCGCCCCATGTGGAACATGTGTAAATTTTTGCAGAGGGTGTCATTAGTACCTTTGACACGTGTTCATCAAATACTGTATTACTAATATGTATATTTCTACCTATCCATATACAAATCAATTCATATTTTGTTTTTCCATTTTATGTTTATTTTGTTATTATTATCGTCCTCTACTAAATAAACAAAAAATATGTATACTATTTTATTTTTTAAAAATTAAATTAATTATTATTGAGCAAAGTAGAAAAGTTAAAATTTTTGCATACAACTTAATTTTTAATTTTTTAATTTTTAATTTTTTAGTTTTTTTTACAGATTTAATGAATTTTTTATGATATGTTTTTACATATTTATTACCTTAAAGGTTATATTTATTCCAAAAAAATAAAAAATAAATAAATTGGGACCTATTCACATTTTTTTCTCTCCTTTATTTTTCAAAATTAAATAATTCTAGGTAATTCAAAAAATATATTAAACCAAATTTATTTCATGAATTAAAGAATATTTTTAGAAGTAATAACACATTGAGAACGATTTCTTTTCATCCTTTTATTTTGGTTTCATTTTAATATGGTAAACACCAAGTTTAAAAAATATATTATTTTTTAAAAAAAGAATCACTTTCGGTTTTATTTAATTAAAGGTAATTCATTTTTTGTTTTATTTTTGTACTTACCGGAAATGTGAGACACAAAAGAAATTTAAAAGAAAAAACATAATAGAGGACGCATTCAGCAAATCCGTCCTCTTCATTTTTTTGTTTTATTTTTACTCACCGGAAATGTGAGGACACAAAAGAAATTAAAAAATATATAATAGAGGACACATTCTCATTTTTATTTTATTTTTTCTTACCGGAAATGTGAGGACACAAAAGAAATTTTAAAAAAAAACATATTAGAGGACACATTCTCATTTTTTTTATTTTTACTTACCAAAAATGTGAGGACACAAAAGAAATTTTTTTAAAAATTAATAAAGTACGCATTCAGCGAATGCATCCTCTAATTTATTTTTATTTTTTTTACATACCGGAAATGTGAGGACACAATATTTTTTTAAAAAAACATAATACTTCATTTTTTGTTTTATTTTTACTTATCGGAAATGTGAAGACAAAAAATTAAAATATATATGTATTAGAGGACGATACGGAGCATGTTGGAACACACTCTTCCACACGTTCTGAGTATGTTCCAATACAGAAAACTCCGGAACCTATTGCACGAAGAATTCGATCCATTCCGAGGGTGAACTACCGAGAACTTGCTGGATTGCAATGTTTTATTTCCCTTATTGAGCCAAAGAACCACAAGGAAGCATTAAAAGATGAATATTGGATTGCGGCGATGCAAGAAGAACTTGAACAATTTGCACGCAATGATGTGTGGTATCTTACTCCTCGTCCAAAAGGTGTGAATGTCATCGGTACAAAGTGGATTTTCAAGAATAAATCTGATGCAGATGGGCAGATTACTCGCAACAAGGCACGATTGGTAGCACAAGGATACAC
>JAULKM010147482.1:0-17584 GCA_032355605.1 Rubia tinctorum | reverse complement strand
GATTTGCATATGCATATATACATATATATTGAATATAAAATAGATAGCGCATCGGAACCGTGATGCGACCGCATCGCGCATTATTCTAATTCTGGGTCTATGCGCATTTTAGCGCATCCCGCATTTTAAAACCAAGCCTTGTGGTCAAAGTTTTCAATTATAATTAATCAGTATCTCATTTCTGATTTTTTTCTCATAATTCTGCGATTGAGTAGGCAGTATTTTATTATAATTTTGAGTGCTGGGAAAAATCTGCCTTTCTTTTTTCTTTTTTGGAGGCTGTAACAATGTGTGTAGAAGGGTCCCTATGCTTGCTGTAAAGGTATTCTTTTTCCCTTTTGAGGCAATAAATAGGTGAAATTTTTACAATTATGGTTGTATAAGTTTATGCTTATTACAGCTGATAAGCCATTATCTGGCTGCGTGGATCTTATTTGAAGGTTGTGGCTGATAAGAGACATGTTGTGGCATTTACATATTGTATAGTGTCTTTATATTATGTTCCAATTCTTCATCTTCATATAATTTATTTACTATTGTGGTTTGCCAATTCGTACACGTTTTTTCGATGTGTTTACTTTTTCGACTACTGGGGCTAAGTTTACATTATTTCCAATAGTTGCGCATTCTCTATAATCTAGTTGGTCCATACATTTCTCTCATCTTCACATTTTTGTTTATTTATTTCCTGTTTATATTTAATTGCAAGTGTTCAACACTCAAATAGTAAAGCGTCACTAATCCTGTTTATGTATGTAAATTTCTCTTGAATTTTAGCGGTTCGGGGTATTGCGGAGTATTAGTATTGCTTACGAATTTTTCCTTTTGCTCCATGCATGAATCCACTACATTTCTGTTAATTCTCCTGCCTTCTTATTATCGTACACCTAAGTTTTTAAGATTCCATTAGTTCTCCCTTCCGCATATGTCTGTTATACACCTTATAAATATTTTAAACTTGGATAATTTTCCATGTATCCTTTTGTAACTTTTACTCTTACTGAAGGGACATTGCATGTGTTTGGCTAATAGTACATTTCGATTCTAATGCTCCTCTCCAAGTCTTAAACTAGGCATTTAACATAGTCTCTCGTCTAATTGGTTAGAGCTATAGTGTCTGCTAATAATCATCTGCATTACATGATAAGTCTTTAATTGATAAAAAAGTTATGAAATTGGAGAATACAGTCCTCACGAGTGATTTAGTTGGAGGTTAGGGTTGGGGAAGCAAATGTTGAAGGTGAGCAACGATACCACTTTATATTGAGCTTTCATGGTTTCTATCATCATCACTCTTCTTAATCCTTTTATTTTATTGAGTTGTACTTATTCCCACTTGCTGCTATATGGTAGGTGTATTGATAATTCGGGCATGAAAGATGTGCCGAGTATAATAAAGAGTTAGTAAACTTGGTAGTTTGAAAATTATAGGGCTTGCCTACTTCATCTGACAGCAGGGATTTTGATATCTTGAAAGCTACCATATTGTCAGTTTTAAACTGGTAGTATCATTTTCTAATGAAGTTCGGTTTGATGCACTTCTCCACTGATGATTAACAAAAGGAGGGTGGAAATCTTTGGAGTGTTCGACAAAAACAGAAGAAAGATGGAGGTGTATGAATTAGTTAAGTTGATAGATGTAAATATTGCTTACTCTGATGTTGCTCTTTATGCACAAATTTGGTAGGCTTGCTCCAAAATGGTAGTGGTGAAGAAGTCGTTGAGCGCTGGGTCTTGACGATTCCAGTTCGATTTGTTTATAGCATAGTGAAAGCTTGGTATAGTCCTACAAAATGGTGAGGCTTGTGGCCTGCAGTAGATATTGGAAGATGGCTTAAAAGCTTCTCTGTATATCCACTGGTAATACTGATATAGCTCATCTTCTCATGTTAATGCTGGTTATTTAGATAAATCCGGTCTACATGTTAAGGTCAGGTTATCGTTCTTAATGCTTATTCGAACTCAAAGAATATGACGTATGACTCTGTATATGTGAACATCCCAGCAGCCACCTTTCAGTTCCAAATTTACAGAGTAGGCACTGTCCCCATTCCTTCAAGAATACAAACCATTATGTACAACTAAACATCGAAAGATATACCGTCTGATGTTCATCAGTTTCATTTCGAGGCTTCTGGTTTCAATCTAAACACTTCCTTGGAGAGGCTCGAGCAAATCCTTGATGTCATGTATTGATGAGCGTGTGCTTGAGGATCGGCATTCAAACAAGTATGCCGACCTTTTGAACATCTTTGATGGGATAATCTGCTTCAAGTTTTGGATCTATGCTGCTAACCAATTTTTCCTCGTCTCGAAGGAAGGCGTTGCCCATTCGATCAGGTCACTCCTTTGGGTCTAACAATAATTTCCCTGCTAGATATGAAGGAAGGACACCACCACTATTGCTATACACGTCACTGTTGCGAGTCCGATGCGTCTGGAATCCGATCAAGCTGCGCAGCCCACTCCTTGACCAGAATTTACAAGACAAAGCCCCAGAAGTATTCTGAGAGGAGAACTCTCTAAAACTTATGTCAACCGCCGCTATGAATAGTGTATACTCTATCTGTCCATCAATAACCTTCCTAATTTGACTTTTAGGAGTCAACTGCGTCAATATTTAACTACTAATATATTTTTCCATGAATGTGAAAATATTATGAACAAATAATAGTTCAAAAATATATGTTATGATGAATCTCAAAACATATCATGTGGTAATAGTCTTACATAAACATTAGGAGAATTTAATATTTGAACTTGGTTTGGTTTGACTTCAAAAAGTCAAATTAAGAAGTTTATTGTGCGACGGATGTTGAAGAAATTAGTGAATCAAAAGTAATGATGTACATCCCTTGTATTTATACCCTAGTAACCCTAGCAGTAACTGTATAAAACTCTACTTCATTTCACAAGAAGTAATAGGGTTTAGGCTAGATGACACTCTCTTTATCCTATTGGGCTAGATACGCCCAATAATCTACATGGATATTGGCTGACCATTGGTTTAGGTCTAGAGCCCAACATTAGTGGGATCATGGGTTCGACTATCATCAAAAGCCCCAGGTCTCTTCGAGGTTTAAGAGGATTCGAGATACCTGAACGATCGTGTCCAAATGTGATCCTTCGAGGACACTTGATCGAGAGGTTTGAATCTTCAACCCTCGAGGTAGCGTTTAGTTTTCTCATCCGAGTGTTTCAAAATTATAGAGGCGCACATAATGGACAACGTTAAAGAAGGCGTTGTCAGGCGCGTGGTTGACATTATTTCATGGAAGAGATAAAAAAAGATTCTCATTCTCTCCTACTTTTTATCTTTCCAAAGCAAAGTAGCCGTCTCTTTAGCCTTCATAACTGCCTCTTCGTTTAACTTCAATTTCCCTATTTTATCTGCAGGTTATTTGAAGAAGGAATCCTCAGAGTTCCCCAATTGCTCTCACAACTCCTCCTCTTTCTCAGCAAGTAAGTGTCATATTCCTCACTTTCATCCTAAATTTAAAATATTTTTCCGCAATGCCACTACAACACTTATCTTCGGCAAAATTCCTGGTGAGAGGGGACCAAATGACAAGCCTTATCTGGTAGGAGAAAGAACCTAGTTACCAAAAATGACTGGATTGGCCGGTAACGAGGAGCCACCCAGTGATATTGAGGAGGCACAAGGTTCTTGTGAAACTTCCGGTGCAAACCCAGAATCTAATGAGATTGGACATGTAGCCCAAAATCCAAGTGGATTTGTAATTACTAATATGCTTTCCAGAGAAATTCCCCTCGTCTGGGCAGCAGGTAAGGGAAAAGGTAACTTGAGGATCTTGCAAGTACCAGGAAGTCCCGAGCTTGATCCTCGAGGGAATGAAGAGAGACCTTCTTTTAAGGTTCTTTCTAGGAGAAAAAAGGGGTCCAGAAGCGACACCCTAAGGATAAGTTAGAATCCTTAGATGAAGAAGATGAGGCTTCCATCGATGGAAAGGATGAGCTCCTTATTGATGAAGAGGACAAGCCCCTTGTCGATGAGGAGAATGAGTCCCCCCGTAAACGAAGATATTGTATCATTGAGGGTGCAGGATAGTAATGCGGTGTACGTGATGCCAGATGCAATCTCAAAATTCTTAACCAACATTCCCACTAGACAAGGCATCCCCAAATAAGTTTGCTTGCTTCCCCTCAAGAGAGGCAAGTCTCCTATAAATTTGCCGCCGGGATGATCGGTTACCCATCATAAGCAGATTAAGTCTGGGCTTTGCTTCCCCTTTCTACCTTTGTTCTTGAAGCTACTTGGGGAGTTCAAGGTTAACTCAGCAAAAGTCCATCCCAACATGATAGTGCTTAATATTATGTTTATGACGAGATGCAATTAACTCAGAATCAAGAAAAAACATAGGTTACTTCGCTCGTTATACTATGTATCATATGGATTTAATAAGGAATATGCCATCATTACTCTTGCTAGTGGGTATACAAAGAAGAAGGCCTTCGTTATTCCTACCAACATGTCGGGGTGGCGTGAAAAAGGGCTTACTTTTGACTGTAGCAAAAAATATCGAGTTCCTTCATGGAACCAAGATGTGGAGATCGAGTCTTCGAAGGGATTCATCTGCCCTGAATATCTTGAGTATGATAAGAATTGTCTACCAACCGAGTCAATTGACCATGAGGACTTTCGCAACAAAGCCACGACTGGGGGATTCCTTTGGCCGGAGGAGACTTATGACAAATTCATATATAAGAAATTGGAGCATTAAAGGTCACAGCGTGATGCCGTCAAAGATAACTCCAAGGAGGGTAAAAAAGGAAAAAGACTAAAGAGGAAATTGACCTCTCGAAGTTAAAGTTAAGAAGGCTCGTTCAAGGTCCCCCTCCAAGGATCAACATTCAAGAATCCAACACTTCAGAAGTCCACGAAGGTGTCTTAGAATAGGATTCACCGCTTTGTATTCCTTTTATTATTCACCTTTAACCCTATGTTTTTGCACTTTCCAGTGGATCGTCCAAGCATTTTCAGCTCAAGGAAAACCAGTCGAAGCAATGCCCTTAATCCCCCACCGGTCAAGCCGAATGCCCGCCCAAATGACGAGGTCGCCAAAATGATTACTACAAACTTAAAGTGGAAAACGGATGAGGAACTATCCAAGGATAAGTAGTCCAAGAAGGTAAAGGGCAGTGACGATTCCTAGACTCTTCAGATTCCTCGATCATCTCATACTGCTGAAAGTGCTCCCCTCGAGCGCATCTTGTGTTCCTGTCTTGGGGAAGATAGTTTTGAGGAGTTTGGCCAAGAGTCCTCGGATTATCTGATGTGCACCTTTATGCATGCATTAACCAATGCATTTGACACATTTATTATCATGTTTTGTTTGGTTAATTGTTATTTTAGTTAGGTTTGCACGACAAAGGGCATTGGCGACCATTATTGGGTTTCTTGTCTAAATCCTGAGTTTCGTAGACTTAATTGAATCTAATTGACACTTTTTATTCACGATCTCCTAGATTTTCCTTTGTGAACTTACTATTAGGTTGCTCGTGAGTATTTTGACATTATTTTGTAGAAGGCCATCTGCAAGGGTGGTTGAAGATATTTGAAGGTCATTCGCAAGAATGGTAGAAGATATTGAAGGCCATTAGCGATGATGGTAGCAGATAGAAGGCCACAAACCAAAATGCGTGGTAATAGATAGAATTGATCCAAAAAAGGCAGAGTTGAAGTTCAAAAAGGTAAAAAACGGAGGACGACGTCAACCAGTATGAAGCAGCCGGCACGAGGCCAACCTACCTAGTACAGCCCGTGCCAAGGGTGGCTAGCACGTCAAGTGCCAGCCAACACGAGATGTGTCACACCCCTTAGCATGGACCGTGTCACACTGTGCATCCCGTGTCGTCCAAAATTCTCCAGCGGCTAAGTTTGGATGCGGACCATGCCGTTTCACATGGTCCACATTGTTTCAAGTCTCAAATGTGAAGACCAGCCCACGAGGTGTGAAAAATGATACAGACTGCGCCATTCAACAGAGCAAAAGATTTTTTTCATCCAACGGGGCTTGCCAAACGACAAGTGGCGCATAATCAAAAGTTCAAAACAAAGCACTAGCTGGTGGCCCATGCCAGGCTGTGCAAGATGCGTCAGAACAATCCATCACGACCCCTGCCAAACCAAGAAGGTCGTGCCAGCATGAGGCTGCATGGGCCGTGCCATGGCATGCGTCCCGCGCCAGCACGAGCCAACATGGCCTGTGCCATTTTCCACTAGTCTCATCAATTGCGACTACTAGGGTTTTAGGCCTATTTTGGGTCTTTTACAAGGCCCAATTCCCTACTACTATATATATGGACCTATGTCTACTAGGGTTTGAAAGATATCAACATTTTTAGACTTCAAGAGTAGGCTAGAGAGAGAGAGAAAACTCTTCCTTCTCTCTAAAAATCTTTTCTCTTCTTCTCTTTATTTTTCTTTTGCCCAAAGGCATTGAATCCAATGAAATATTTGGTTTCAATTCTTATGGAGTTGTTAATTAACTTGGGGTTTGTATTTGTATTCATGAATTATTGTTTGTTTTGTGAGATTCCTTAGATCTACCATTTCCATGTATTTATGATTTTTATATTGGCTTCCTCTTCATGTTCTTATGAATTGCATGATTGTTACACTAAGATTGGCACACACCGTAGTCTACTTTCATGTTGGCGCAATTATTGATATCCTCATGGAGGGAAACCTAGATGTGCTTGGGGTAATGATAGTCCGGAACCGTATGGGTGTGTGCATGTGGGTTGCCGAGTCAACGTTACGATCGACCATAAACTAGTCTTAGCCGGAAAATTGGCCTGAAGGGTTACAGATAGAGATAGCGTTTGTGGCAAACTAGGATTAGAGTTTTTACAATCCTAGAGCCATCGATAAGGTGCTTTACCCCCATTGTCTTTTTAGGTCTAGGGAGAAACTTTCGTGGTATAATGCTTGGGACGTAATCATACAAGGAGATTCAGATTTTCATAGCAGGAAGGACCATTGTTTATTACAGAGGCAGTGTTGATGGAAGATTTCATGCGCACCCTACGTGATAGGTATGAGGAAGTGTTGACCATCGATCAAACTATATGTCATAAACACTAGAATAGCTTTGTAGTTTTTGTATGTGATGGAATCGAGGATCGAAACAACATTGATCATGTTACGAAAATACTCCCCAAGTGCTAGTTTACATAGTTCAATCTCTTTTGATTTGCATGCTAGTAGCTGTTAGTAACCCCCCTCCCCTCCAAAGCCTGTTTTAGAAATACTATCTATTCCTGACACGTGATTGGATTGTTGACCCGATCACATATGTGTTTGGTTAACTTTTAGATTCCTAGTATCTCTGTGGACGACCCATGTCTTTCCAATATCTACCCCATATTTAGCATAGTAGTAGGAACAGGAGCAACATTAAAAATTCTTATCTTTGATCGCCCTACTCTTGGTTTAATTAGTGGATATCCCATGATTTATTTGCGACGTCAGGAGGGGGCGGGTCAAATTTTGTCGTCGTTGCTAGGGATGCTAGTTTAAAGATTTACTGTTAACTTGCATGGCTAGTTAGTTTAGTGGTAGTATTGTTTTATTTTTGTTTTTGTTGGTTGTTGCTGTTGAATTTTCTTGCTAGTCATCTGGTTACTTCCGACTCTTTTTGCTAGTGTTTCTTCTAGTTGGACAGTGTTTCCCCCCTAGTTTATGGTACACACTCGTGCCACAAACTTAGGGACTCTACATTATCTAACAGAGTATGCAGGTAGCAGGAGACTAAAGAGGAGGAGAACTAGACCGGGAGTTACACAAAAACCAATTTTGGTTGGTGTAGAGAGTGGAGAAATGGCGGAAGACAATCATACTTTGTGGGAGTTGATGGATCCAAATTAGGAGAATCAAGCCCTATGTATTGTCTTCCCACCCTTACCACTCAATGTGACTTGTGAGTCGAAGAGCCGCATGATCCAATGCTTTCCAACGTTCCTTGGAATGACCGGTGAAGATCCGAACAAACACTTGTCAGAGTTTCATCTATTTTATACCAATATTAAGCCATTGTGAGTTATGGAAAAGGACTACAATTTGAGGTCATTTCCCTTCTCACTGCGGGGTTCGACTAAAGACTGGTTATACTACCCTCCTTCCAGTTGCATTACCTTCTGGATGGACATGAAGCACAAATTTCTCGATAAATACTTTCCAGCCTCAAAGTAAGTGGGTTTAAAGAAGTATCCCTTCAATATATTTCAGTTTGTAAATGAATCCATTTACGAGTATTGGGAAAGATTCAAGAGGCAATTGGCAAGCTGTTCATATCATCCGTTCAAGGAGGGAAATTTGGTATACTATTTCTTCGAGAGGTTGTGTGATGATGACACGCAAATGGTGAATTCCATGTGCAATGGTTCAATCGCTAACAAAATTCTTAAAGATGCAATGACACTCTTTGAAGAAATGACACTCTTCGAAGAATGAGGCAGTTTAGTACCAGATCTCGAGTGAAGATCATGGATGAGCTACTCAAACCCCAAGCTAGAAGAGCAAGTCGAAGCACTTGCTTCTATGATGAAGGAATTCATGAAAGAGAGAGTTCAACAAGTCAAGGTGTGTGGCATTCGTAGTCTCAATCATCATACCGATGCTTGTCCATAAATTATAAAAGACTTGGAGGAGGTGAAGGCATTATACTTCAATGGTGGAAATATGCAACAATTCGGTAGGGGAAACAACAAGAAGGGTTTTGAGGGAACCAAGAAGGTTAAAGGCAAGACCCCTATGCGAATACCTTCAACCCTAGCTACCGCGATCACCCTAACTTCCATTGGCGCGAGGAGAATCAAGTTCAAGGGTACATCTAATGCGGACAAGCTCCACCTCAACCTTATCCAAGGGGCAAATGGCCTTTCAACAGGAACTCCTCACTCTACAATTAAGATCGAGAATAAATCTTGGAAGCAATTTCTCAATTGGTTAAGGAACAAGATGTTTATGTGGAGTGCACAAGGCATGAGATTGAAGATCTTGGGACTAGGGATTTTTCAAGCATAAAAAATATTGAAATCCATGTTGAACAACTTTCCACCTCGTGAGCCAACTTGAGGCCAAAGAGTCTGGCAAGCTCCCTTCCCAAACGGAGATCAATCCGAGAAATATGAGAGCATTGAAGCTAATAAATGAGAAGGAAGTGCGTGAGCGCGAGAAGGAAATTTTACAAGAGGACGACTTGATCGTGGAGAGCAACAAAACCAACTTGGAGGATCTTGAGATGGTTGTAAAAGAGGAACCCATCAAGGAGCTTCCCACACCTGAGGTGTGGGTGAATCCTCCACCACATTTCCCTAGTGCACTTAGGGGAAGGCCGAAGGTGACAACCAATGATGAGCAAATTCGTAGGATCTTCGAGAAGATTGAGGTTAGCATTCCCCTTTTGGAATTGATTGAGCATGTTCCCTCTCATGCTAAATTCTTAAAAGTTGCATGCACTTTGAAGATAAACAAACCAATTAGGAAGGTAGGAAAATTGAAAATAGGGGGAGTTGCTACTCTAAATTATAGGAAGTTGCGTAAAAAATGTGACGACCCCGGTATGTTTCCAATTCATATCTCCCTAGGCAGTAAATTGGTGAAAAATGCTATGATTTACTTTGGAGCATCTATTAATGTTATCCCTTCTTGCTTTTATGAGAACCTAGATATAGGTGAACTTAAGAAAACTAGGGTAATTGTTAATTAGCTGATCACTCCCAAGCTAGCCCTAGAGGTTTAGTTAAGGATGTAATGGTTAGAGTTGGTACTTTAGTATTTCCGGTGGACTTATATGTCATTAACGTAGTGCACGATGGTGGTTCACCCTCAATTTATTGGGGAGACCTTTTCTTAAAACGTCAAGGACTAAGATTGATGTTCATTTGGGAACACTAACCCTAGAAGATGACATTGATAAGGTGGGATTTGATATCTATAAGTCTAAGAACGATTCACCTACCCCCTCTCTTGTGTGCTAAGGCATAACTTTATGTGATGAACTTTCTCAATATGAAAACTCTTGCATGAATGGTGATAATGACTGCCTTGATGAAGCTCTTGATGATATTGAGGAAGATAGCCTAGATGATGAGATTCTTGATGAGTATGAGAGTGAGGAAAGAAATCCTACCTTGCATTTAAATTATGATGATCATATTGATGAGACTTATTCTTTGCATGATGTTAGCGATGAAATGTCTATATTGGATTTTTTTCTATGCTAACAAACATGCAACAATTAATGAAGAGTGGCGAGGACGTAAAAATCCCTCGACCACCTCCTAAACCCAAGGAAATGGCTGAGGACTTAATATTGGCTACGAAGGGATACTCACTCTTTATGTCAAGTGAAGCATTTAATGGTAAGAATGACACTTTGTGGAGACCTCTCCAAAAGTATGTTATCATGGGTGGAGTTTCCGATTGCAACCCCGGAGACCCAACGGTAGGTTCTTTAAATTGAAATGCATGAAAAAGAAATAATTAGTGAGGATGACAATAAAAAATACGGTTCTCTTTCTTAATTTGTTTTTGATATCTTTTAATAGATATATTATGCATGTTTTAGTGTGTGACAAAGGATCTTGGGATGAAACTCTTGTTGATTGATAAATTTGAGTTCGAGTCTCGTACTTTTTGATTGGAAGGAAATAGGGTTTTTGGGTGATTATTTTTGAAAAGGGGAGAAACTAAGGAAAGAAAAGGCACTGGTTGTGGTGTTTTAGGAGGAATGATTCTTGATTGCATGATCTTCTTGATGGGATGCTATGATTTTCCATGATTTTGTTGTTTAGGGAGAATGATTCTTGATTGAATAGCATTTATGTTGAGATAGCATGATTTGGAATGTTTTGGCTATTTAGGAAGAAGTGTTCTTATTGAATGGTACTTGATGTATGCATTTGTGTATTCTTGCATTTGGAGACGAGATGGCTCCAAAAAGAAATAGGTCGGAAAAAGGAACAACTTCCTGGGATGACAAAGGGAGGAAGTCTGCCAAGGTTTGGAGACGAGAGCCGGCGCCTTCCCTTCCTTCTCACCCCGATTTTTTTATTGATGAGTTCATGGGGTTGACCACCATTTCCAGGAGTGCAGCCCGGATATGGAAGTACTTGAGATGCTCAAAGAGGACCATATTAGAGACGAAGTTTGCATGCAAGGAGACCTTGGGAGCTCTAGGTCTACTTGAGCCCGTCACTTATTTTCTAAGCCGAATAGGCCTAAAGGGCTTCTTGGACAAGCATTTGAAGACTTACATATGGTAGACTTTGGAGTTTCTGGCAACCTTGGAACAAGCAACGGACAATGAGGGGATGAGAGTCATTCATTTCCACTTGGATGACAAGGAGTATACTATGTCACACCGGGATATTTCCCAAGTGTTAAGGTGGAAGTACGGGAAGGAGATTCCGAGAACACACCGACAATTTCTTCCATTTTCATTGAGAAAATTTTGGAGAATTCTTTCGAGCACTGAGAGGAAGTATCTATGCAAGAGCACTGCGATTATTCATCCGACACTGCGATATGTCCAGCGCCTATTGCGAATGGGGGTATTTTGTCAAGGAGAAATTTCACAATGTCTTGGTTAGGACGTCCAAGTCCATTGGGCGATAACTCCAGAGGGGAATTTCTACCTAAAAATGGAGGGGGCCTTCGTGGAAGAATGCATGGCCGTGGGAAACAAGAAAGGTGGAAAATATCAATGGGAGGCATGGTGGATTCTAAGCTCAACACTTGGTCCATCCGATTCCTTCTTCGTTCGCATTGGCAAACTTAGGTCGTTCGGGAACAAGGTACACTAAGAATAAGTTAGCCTGAGCTTCAATGGTTTCTACCACTACCTCGGAGGACTGGTTCATTTGGTTGTATGGTGTCGCTATGGTTTGTAGTTTATTGATTGTTCCACAATCGGAGCGCACCGCTATCAACCAAGACACTATATTGGATGACTTGTTTCTAGCACCTGATCGGTGGTTTGATAAATACTTCTACAGAGTCTTATCAAGCCCGGACATAGACATTGAAGATGATGGTGACACTCCATCTAGGGAACCACCTAGTCACACTCACCCACCCGCAGACTTTCTCGACCAATTGAACACTTTTGGGGAACAACTTGCGAGTTCTACCCGAATTAGGAAAGAGTTTGGTCATGAGGTAGGAGGGATGAGTTAAAAATTGGAGGAGTTCTGTACTAGGTTAGACTCTATGGAGGGCACCATGCGAGTTTGGGGGGTCTATGTTGGACTCCATCGAGCTGGAAGTGAAGGAGGAGTTCGCAATTGTGGATGAGTGAGCGGATGTCCAAGAGGAGGCTATCAAGAAATTGATGAGGAGATTCCTTATCTCAAGGCTTTATGTTTTTGGAACGTTATTCCCATTGAGAGGCAAGAAGTACAACATGAAGAAAGGAGGAGGAGACGCGGGACAAGGCACTTGAGGGAGGAGTCTTCGGGGTCACATGAGTGAATTCCACTACTTCTCTCTTTCTCACCTATGATCTATATTGTTTCATTGCATTGGGAACAATGAAAAGTTCAAGTGTGGAGGATGGAGTAGTGAAACACTTAGGAGTTTTTCATCTTGATATTCCTTTGTGTTTTTGGTGTTGTTTTGTTTTGGGTATGTTTTGGTGTTATCTTTGGTTTGGGAAGTTTGGTAAAAAATTTGGTGGTGTAATATTTAGGGTGCTATCTATTTGTTTTGGGGTGTTTTTTTGGGAACAACTTTGGTGGTGTAATTTTTTGTTTTTCATGATCTTCATGTAGTATGAAGCCCACCTTTGGGGAATTTTGTGCTACACAATTTTTTTGAAAAATGAAAAAATACCTTGCAAAGTTGGAAACCTGAAAGGTCAACTTAGGCAAAAATGGGAAGAAAACCCTTATAGGTCAGAGACCTAGGTAAAAATGAGAGGTTAGGCCCGGCTAGGTTGGAAAACCTTGGAAAAAATGAGAGGCCTAGTGGAAAAATGTGAGAAGTGAGCTCAACATGTGTGAATGTTAGGATGAAAACATGAAAAGGTTCCTAGGAAAAATGAGATAAATTGAGAGAAATCGGAAACTAAATTGAACATCTTTTGGCTATCATTGGCGATTTCTTCGGCAACATCTCTTGGATTTTATTTGGCGGCTTCTTCGATGGAGTAAGCTAGTTTAGCACTTATCAGTTTACTTTGCCTTTTTCTTCTTTGATGGATTTTGGGTGGATAGGTTAATTTAGCATCTTCGGGGAGCGTGAGAATTGTGATATTCTTACAATCTTTGGGGGGAATTAGGGTACCTTGGGAATAAGTTGAATGTATTGGTTAACTTATCTTTGCATGCCACATTACTCTTGGATCTTTTCTCGTTTTTGTTTACTCGAGGACGAGTAAATGTTTAAGTGTAGGGGGATTGATGTGCACCTTTATGCATGTGTTAACCAACATTTGACATATTTATTATCATGTTTTGTTTGGTTGATTGTTAGTTTTAGTTAGGTTTACACGACAAAGGGTTTGGACAACCATTATTGATTTTCTTGTCCAAATCCCAAGTTTTGTAGACTTAATTGAATCTAATGGACACTTTGTATTCACGAACACCAAGATTTTTCTTTGTGAGCTTACTATTAGGTTGCTCGTGGGTATAAGACATTTGAAGGCCATTCGTAAGAATGGTTGAAAATATTGAATGTCATTCGCGAGGATGGTAGTATATAGAAGACCATGGACCAAAATGCGTGGCAGCAGATGGAAATCAGCCTAAAAAGGTGGAGTCAAAGTTCGAAAAGGTAAAAAAAATGGAGGACGACATTAACCAACCAAATCAGCCGACCGGCTGGCACGAAGCTGCCGGCACAAGGCCAACCTACCTAGAACATCCAGTGTCAGGGGTGGCTAGAATGACCCATCCAATCCAACATGGGCCATGTAACACCCCCTTGGCAAGGACCGTGTCGCACCGTGCATCCCGTGTCGTCCAAAATTCTCTTGCGGTAAGTATGGATACGGACCATGCTATTTCACACGGTTCACGTCGTTTCAAGTCTCAAATGTGAAGACAAGCCTACGAGGTTTGAAAATGACACGACTTGCACCGTTCAACTGAGCAAAAGAGTCATTCCAGCCGACGAGTCGAGCTAAATGAAGCAGAGTGCACAATCAGAATTTCAAAACAACGCACCAGCCGGCCGCCCATGCTAGACCGTGCAGGCAGCGCCAGCACGAGCCACCACGGCCCGTGCCAAACCAAGCAGGCCGCACCAGCACGAGGCTGCACGGACCGTGCCATGGTATGTGTCCCTCGCCAGCACGAGCTAACACGTCCCGTGCCATTTTTCACTGGCCACATCAATTGTGGATGCTAGGGTTTTAGGCCAATTTTGGGCCTTTTACAAGGCCCAGTTCCTCACTACTATATATATGGACCTATGTATACTAGGTTTTGGAAAAGCTCAACATTTTAAGACTTCAATAGTAGGTTAGAGAGAGAAAGGAGCTCTTATTTCTCTTTAAAAATCTTTTCTCTTCTTCTCTTTATTTTTATTTTGCCCAAAGACATTGAATCCAATGAAATGTTTGAGTTCAATGCTTAGCAAGTAGTTAATTAACTAGGGGTTTGTGTTTTTATTCATGAATTAATGTTTGTTTTGTGAGATCCCTTAGATCTACCTATTTCTATCTGTTTATGATTATTTTGTTGGTTTTCTCTTCATGTTCTTATAAATTTCATGATTGTTACACTAAGACTGGCACACACCGTAGTCTACTTTCATGTTGGCGCAGTTATTGATATCCCCAAGGAGGGAAACCTAGATGTGCTTGGGTAACGATAGTCTGGAACCATATGACTGTGTGCATGTGGATTGCAGAGTCAACGTTACGATCGACCATATACTAGTCTTAGGTGGTGAATGGGCTCGAAGGGTCACATATAGAGATAACGCTAGTGGAAAACTAGGATTAGTGATTTTGCAATCTTAGAGCCATTGATATGGTGCTTCACCTCTTTGCCTTTTTATGCCTAGGGAGAAGCAATCGTGTTGTAGTTCCCTAGATGTAATCGTACGGGGGAGATTCAAACCTGCACAACAGGCAGGGCCGTTGTTGCACTCCCCTAATTACGGAGGCGGCACTAATGGAAAATTACATGTGCACCCTACATGACATGTATGAGGAAAGTTTGACCATCGACCACATCATGTGTCGTAAACACTAGAATGAGTTTGTAGTTCTTGTATATGATGGAATCGAGGATCGAAATAACATTGATATTGTTTCGCAAATACTCTTCAAGTGCTAGTTTACATATTTATACTTTTGTGATTTGCATGCCGAACTGAATTCCTGACGCGATGGTAGCCATCCCACAATGAAGGGAATGTTAAAAGATCTTGACGAGAAGAAAAGTAAAGAAGGAAAAGTTGTGGCACTCGACGTTGTGGAGGAGGACTGTAATCCCTTGCCTAAATGTTAACTACAACATATGCATTCCAAATTATCTTTATAATAACCGGTGGACATTTACTTCTGTCAGTTGTGTAAAGATATGCTTATGTCGGGTAAATCGGGTATAGTGCCTTTTGAATGCGCGGATCTTGTGAAGCTTGTCAAGGTCGGTCGTCCACATCTTCAGTTCTCCGGCTGAATTACCATAGGGATGGCTGATTACTCTTCCACTCCTATTAACTATAAGGTTTGTTAGAAGTCAACGAGGCTTGTGGAAGTTTACTTCTTTGCACTAGGAATTCTTAATCAACCTTTCCACACGTTTCCTTTGGTTAACATGGTATTAAAACCAACTTGTTTTGATAATCTTGTGCTGTATCAATTGCAGACTCTGGCAGGGGCAGATCTACATGGGGCTCCAGCCCCCGCCGAGATGAAAATTACGGGAAATTCGGGCAGTAAAAAATTTTTAAAAAAATTATCAGCCCCCTCTGATAATGGAAAAAATTGAAAAAAATTTTTTTACCAATAGATCAGCCCCGCCACGAATGTATCCTGGCTCCACCCCTGGACTCTGGTAAACTGAAGAACCCAGGTTTGCAAGGCGCTTAGGGTGACTGAGTCCCAATGTCAGCTGTCAATGGACATGTCTAATGATTCCGAGCAAGCAGCAAGTTTTTTTTTTGGTTATTTTCAGACATTATCTGGGTAAGCGATTGGGTAAATTTGCTATGAAGGCTAGAAATTATTATTGCGATGCATGAATGAAGAATAAGAACCGAGTTACAACATATGCATTCCAACATATTTTCTTGTCGTAGCATCTACTCTATCAAAGTACACAACAGTTTTAACCCATTATAACATTATTGCAACAACTGTTTTTATGCATCCCCATGGGTGATCGTACATTAGGTCTGATTACCTAAATCACGACTGTTGCATACTCCCTCCGTCCCAGCAGAATTGGCATGTTTGCTTTTTCAAAGTCAAATTTGATAAACTTTGACCATTAATATAAATTAATATACATATAATAAATATATCATGTGAAATATTTATGAATTCATCTTAACATAAATTTTCTAAATATCAATTTTTTATGTGAAATTGATATATGTAGCTAGAGATATTGCCGGTCAAACATGATCATTGAAGACTGTGAAAAAGCAAACATGCAAATTCTGCTGGGACGGAGGGAGTACATATCTTTATGTTTATAATAGACCCTCAACAATGTCTTTACGTTTCTTCAATTCATTTGGTACAAGCGTGGATATATTTTTACTATAACCCCTTGCTCCTCCCACGCATGTGTAGATGTTTACTCAATACGACCAACTATCGATTCTTTAACGCATCATTTCCATGTTTACAAGGTCGGTCTTGTTATGTCTACTACGTGAGTACTTATTGCAACACCAGCAGCGACTACAGGGGGAGTTCAACACATACAATGTGTTCATTCATCGCGTTGTATGCTATTACGCAATTTCATTATTCTAATCTCTTAGGGTCTGTTTGGTATAGCTGTGCTTATAAGCAAAACTGACTTATTTTGAAAGTAGGGGGAGACCAACTTCTGCTTTTCCCCAAAAAATAGCTTCTGCTTTCAAAATAACCTGATTTTTAGCAGTTTACCAAACAGCAAAAAGTGTTTTGTTTATAAACACAACAGCTAAAAAGCCCTGCCAAACAGAGCCTTAGTCAGTTTGTTGCAACCGGTCTCCTAACCGCGTCCATTACTGAAGACCGGGACCGTTACTACTAATTTATTCTTCATCAGCTCATATTCTTCATCTATATTACTTATTGTTTTCACTTTGATTACCAAGCTGAGGGGGTGTCTTTTCGTACATACACCAATGTTAATTTCCAATCAAACACATCAACTAATAAAGTATGAACAACCAAATAATTTAGATAAAAGGACAGAAATGGGGCTACAGTGGACGGTGATGGATGTATGGGGTGAGGACGCATTACCGTAATGCGTCCTCTATTTTGGATTTAATTTGAATGCTGGCCATGCAAGAGACGCATGACCGTAATGCGTTCTCTAAAAAACGTGAAACCGAAACCCGTCCTCCTGCTACCTGCCATAACCTGCACTGTCAGTTTGA
>JAULKM010147471.1:0-17585 GCA_032355605.1 Rubia tinctorum | reverse complement strand
GGAAGCTTACAACAATTGCTTCTACAGGTAATATGCGAATCTTTCTTCAATTCTTGAATTGCATCCTAAATCCCAAAACCCTGATTTTGATTTTTGCAATGTGGATGTAGATGGTACTCAAAGAAGTTCTTGAAGGGCCACCCTATGATTAAGACAAACCGATAGTGTTAAATCGTTAACGCTATCTATGGCACTGCATCAGAAAAACACCAAGTCACAATTCACAAAATTACCTTTGGATAAATTCCGTGAGTATTCCTTTGGATAAATTCCATGCAAGCCTTAGTACTGCCCGTGGTGGACGCGGATGCACGGCCTGAGCGCAGCCCCGCGGTGGAGTCATCGGAGGAACTGGCGAGCCGGCGGAGGCGGAGCAATCGGCATTCGTTGGCGCCTGGAGGCTGGAGCTGGAGGAGCAGAGCAGTGGCTCTGTGGCTGGCTTGGCTGTGGCGAACAAATGCGACTTCCGAGCTTGAGCAGTGGCTTTGTCTTAGGGTTTCTTTTGTCGTCTTGGGCCGATTGGGTTTCAGCCTAATCGGTCTTTATTAATTCCCCTTCAACCTAGTTAAACGACGTTCTTTAACTAATCAAAACGACGTCGTTTTGATTATTTAGGAAACAAAAAAGACGAAAACAGTTCGTCTTCTTCGTCGCGACGGCGGAAGCTGGCCGGAGATGGGCTCTGCAAATCTGACATTTTACCATGGTCGGAGATGGGGTAACCACTTATAAAAACCCCTTATTTTATTTTACTATGGGGTAACCATGGTTACCCCATGCCTCTGAATAGATCCGCCCTGGGTGCATGATCATTTGACAAATGGGAAATTGACATTTTGGGTCCATTCCTAGCCAGATCAGGAGGAGCGAAATTCCTTGTCATTGAAGTGGATTACTTCACCAAATGGGTAGAAGTAAAGCCCTTGAAAAAAATAATAGCCAAAACACCAATTTCCTTTACCTAGCGAAACATAGTATGCTATTTTGGTATACCTAGAACAATCATACCTGACAACAACTTCCATTTTTCAAATAAAGCATGCACCGAATGGTTGATCATAGTCCAGAAGTACACTTCGGTGCCCTACCCACAAACTAATGGCTAGGTCGAGGTAATGAACCGCGCACTTGTCCATGGAATCCAAAAAAGTCTACAAGGGAAGCAAAGTGGATGGATTGAATATCTACCAACCATCATATGGGCTTACCAGACAAAGCCCAGGACCCCGATGGCCAAAAACCCATTCCGTCTAGTGTATGGCTATGAAGCAGTTATCCCTACAAAGTAGCAATCCCAAGCCTAAGAACCATTGTCTACGATACAAACAACAAATTAGAAGACATTAGAGCTAACTTGGATGTTATCAAAGAACATAGGAACATCGCTACGATTAGAGAGGCGAGATATAAGAAAAAAATAGCTTAGTTATACAATAATGGAGTCAAAACCACTTCTTTCAAGGTTGGAGCCCTGGTACTTGAGAAAAATGAAGCTATCTTAGCCGAGAATACGGGGAAACTCTGCCCCAAATGGGAAGGTCCCTACAATGTCATAAAGACCTATAAGTCTAAAAACTACTCACTAGCCAGAATGGATGGAACATTTGTCCCCAATACGTGGCATATGACTAACCATAGGAAATACCATGTGTAGACCTAGGGCTCCTATAAAGACGTATTGTATATAGGCCACAATATGATCGTAGGCTTCGCTGTTCAATTCTGCATCGCGATACCATCGCGATTGTACATACATAAATGAAAAAACCTCTTCTTAGAGGCAAAACATTATGTGACCCATAACAATACAAAACAAAAGGGTAAACCACCCACTCAGCAATTTAAGCAAGAAAATGACATGTAACTTCGCAGAGAATAGGTAGATCACCCACCCCACGACTTAAACAGAAAAATCACCTATGACTTCCCACAACATGGGAAAATACTCACCTCACAACGTAAGCAGAAAAATCACCCTCGGATTCGAGCAAATGGAAAAATCACCCACTACGCAACTTAAGGAGGAAAATCATCGAATGCAAACTACTCAGCAACTTAAGTAGGAAAATCACTTGCCGTTTCGCAAAATAAAAAATCCAGACCAAGATGAAATATGCCGTATCTCTGATACAATCTTTTTTCATACATACACACATCATGCGTTCCTGTACAACCCAATAAATAAGGTAAACAGTTGCGAGAACATTACACATAAAACTAGGAAGGACCTTAGTACACTACATATGTCCTTGACCATAAGAATCAAAAAGTCTACTATGCCTAGTTCGTTGGGATAAACTTGCCTCACCCTCATGAAAAATCATCCTACCACCACTGGGGTTTCTCTCTCTCTCTCTCTCTCTCTCTAACCAAGATACTTTCTAGTTGCATCCTCCCAAACTCCTTTACATAATAATATTTACAATACTCAATTGGATTGTACTCTCCACAATCAGGTGAAAGCTCATCAGCTCCACCATTTTCTGATATACGTCCATAAAGCGGCGTAACTCATCAACGTGATCTTCAAGCTTCTTAACATAAGCCTGCACCTCCGACGGGATATTGATAGAGGGGCTATAACAACATGGTTTACAACCCAAGTTGAGAAACACCTGTGGAACAACCATAACCACGGAGTCTTGACCGAATCCGTTATTCTGAGCTAACTCTTGATTCATAATGTTTAAGCTTTGACACTCCTCTACAAGCTTTTTATTAATTTCTGATACTTGGATTTCCACTTCTAATTCATTTCTAATTCGCCTTTGGCAACCGCCAACTTCCGATAGACATTCTTTATATGCACCAAATTCTTCTCTAGAATACTTCACTTACACTCCAGTTCAGAAACCTAATCAGATCATAGACACATGACCATGCAACCTAGCCAATAATATCTGTTATTGATTATTAGCCAACTCTTGTTGCTCACCCACATCTTCCAGATCATAGACACATGTTTCATACGCCTCCTTCTTCTTATCCCAAGATGATACCAATTCCTTACATTTGCCTAACACATCCTTCACACAACTGCCCACACTACCAAACCACCTTTCTCTGTGGTGCGATAAGTGAAAAGTTGCTACATATTTTGAAACATCAATAAATTCATTGAGACAATCTTGAATGGTCTCAACAAAGGTTACATTTTCATTAGGCCCATAAAGCCTTCCTAGGTTGAGAATTAGCAAGTGATACCCTTCTAGGAGAACCTACTTTAACACCAAATTCACACTTGAGTAACCACCAAGCCTCTTAGAATTCAGTATCACGCTTGAAACATCAAATCTTGAGGTGCGGTCATAGGACAGCCTAACAACTGCCAACAATGAGCGCCCCATGGTTGTACATGTTAATCCACTCATGAAAAAGTTGGAAACTCCATAAAAATGAGAACAATGAGGGAGTTCCATCATTGATCATAGTGGCAACCATCACACATGAAACACCTATATATGTGATAATTCCAACAAAGATGCTACCTACACAAACAAATTCAAAGCACGAGAACAATTAACGCACAAGGACAAAATATTGCATTGTCAATATAAACCTCAAGAATAGAAGTATGAAAACATCAAAAGATTCCGGATACATCAATATCATATAAAATCAATACATCATCCCAAGAAATATAAAGGCTTGGTTACAAACTTGCTTGTCCAGATCAAGTTGTGAGGATGCTCTTTCATCTATCTGCAATGCCTCGCTTTGTACACCTTTTCTCGCCACAATATCAAGCAGTAGATTCGTGTTGTAATCCACCTTGCAAGAAAAAAAGAATCTAGACTGAAAGGCCAGCTTAAACCATTTAGATAATATATTAGCGTAAAAGGGTGACCGTTATAAACCACCTTATCTCAGAATATCCTACCCATCTTATTTTTACGCTATCGAAGGCCCACATGTACCTGCGATGCAGAGAGAAGTTTCTTCAAGAGTCCTACAATTGAACCACGCAAATATACATAACTAGGGATGATCATGGGTCTAGGACCCAACATAGACCCATCGGGTCCGAGTCTAGATTTTTAGATACGGGTCCGGGTCTAAGATACTAAGACCCAGACCCGACCCACACCCAGACCCGTAGACTCATATAAGCCTAACTATATATAATTTCACCCAAATTTCTAAATTACTTTCATATTCTCTTTGTATTTTTATTTCCACTTCAACAAATAATATGTATTGTAATTTTGTTATCTTGAAAAATAATTCTAATACATATTAAATTTCAATAATTTGCATTTTAGATAATATATATTTTATTGAATGAAGAAAAAAGAGAATATTAGACCCATTTAGGACCCGTTTTGGACCCAAGACCCGTTTAGACCCATCGGGTCTGGGTACTGGTCTAAAATTTTCAGACCCTACAGGTCTGGGTTTAACTAAATTTTCTTAGGGTCAGGTCTGGGTCTTATTGGGCCCGACCCATGATCATCCCTAGGCATAACCAGCATATTGGCCAACCTCTTAGGGAGAAACTGTGATATCCGCAACCATTTGGAAAAATCCTTGTGTTTTCAAAATTTGATTCATTATATTCCTTGAATACGGCGGGGTGTTAAGCCCACACTCAGTAAGTTGGAATTTCTACTTGTAGAGACGCACATTCTCTTCTTTGGTGATATAGGGACTCTCCCAGGCTGCCTCAAGCTCAATCCTCAAACCCTTAGTATCTTATTTTGCTTTAGGCTAGAGATCCTCCAGTCCCCGCAACCTTTGATCTAAAGTTCACAAACCACTTACAACCTACACATAGGGAAATACGTTGAATAATTTTCTCCTATACATACACAAAATAAAGGTACATCAATAACGATATCACCCATAGTGGAAATGTACTCAGTCACGCTTAAACCACCATGAAGTGAGACAACCATGCTACCATCATCATCTTCAGTCTGACTACGATAGCTGCGACAAGAATGTTGCCACTTTTTCGAAGGTTTAGCCTGCTCGTTCATACCACCCTCAATTGCACAATCACGTCTATAGGGAGACGAATATCTATGCCTTTTACTATTATCCTTTGGTTCACTTTCAAGAAAAGACATTTGTTGACCACTATCCGTTGCACCAGTATCTTGCGGGAAAGGGTGAAATCATCAACTCCAACATTCAGAATCGCATCCAACACGTCAGATTCACCGCTAATAATGACAGGAGCCAAAATGGAAATACTGGACAGACTCATTTGTGTAAAAAAAAGAAAGACAAAGACAATATCACAAACACATCACCTGAATCATCAAACACAACCACACGATACAAATTTCATAAATCATAAAAAGTGACTACAAATTACAACCTTATGACTTTTCCTGCAAAGAAACATGGATTCTACAAGTAACCAATCTATCCACAACACTCATCTCTTGATTGGCCTTATGGCCGATCTCCTTATCTTCAGGAACCCGATAGTTCCACTTACCAAGGCAGGTGTTACAGAGATCACTACTTTCCACATAGGAATATTTTTCCCTCCATACACCAACATTTCTAGGGAAGTGAGTCACTAACTCTGTCCTATGTACCGACAGACAAAACGTAAATTCATCCATAAAGTTATTCAACCTACGAATTTGATATAGCTGTTGACATATATAAACATTAGAGACAACCCCTGCCCCATCACATGCCCTCCTAAATTATACTATAATAGCTATTCCCCTCGAGTTTACTTAACATAAGGCTAACCCAAAACTGTCCAATATTTTAAACATATAACAAGGTACAGGATGGGACGAGCCATATTTTTTATGTTATTCATAAATCAGGGGGACTAAGAACGTTCTTCTCGGGCTTCAGAACTAATTTGAATCTCCTTGCAAAGACTCTGGACTGTGGAATTTGAGAAGCACTCTTAACGAAGGTTGATCAAAGCAGCCACTTGATATCAAGAAGACACAGACGAACTATAGTCAAGAATACAACTTTAGGAAGTTCACTAAACCCAAGCACTAGTTGCACCAAAATTTACACAAAGAATCCTAACAGTTCTAAGCACTAATCATAAATGGACGAACCTAACAGTTTGATACTTAACAAGCAAAGAGTATAAACTCAAAATATAAATATATGATTGATAAAATTTGTTATAAAATTCATGGATGACCTCCCTATTTATAGGGTATAGTCCGGCACCTCTAAACAGAAAGAAGACAGGATTTGGTAATTCTTGTCAGAAACTGGAAAGACTTATGACAACTTTAAGCTAAAATCATACTTCCTCCGTCCCACCAGTTTTGGCCTATTTTTTGGTCAATTTTCTTAGACCATGTTTGACCATCAATAACTTTAATTACGGATGTTAATGGTACATTAAAATTTGATATTCTGAAACTACGTAAACATAGGAGTCTAACAATGTCTCACATTATGATATTAGAGTCCATATAGTAATTGAAATTTATGGTCAAACATGGTCTGAGAAAGTTGACCAAAAAATAGGCCAAAACGGGCGGGACGGAGGAAGTATAATATAATCAAATCTAATTAAAATTTAAACTAATTGATATGAATATCCTTGCGAAGACTTTGGATTGCGGAATTTTATATCTTTGACTAAACAAGTGATTTTGCAAACCCTAGTATAGCCGCAAAAACTAATCAAAACTAGTCTTCGGGATCTTGAACGGCTCGAGATAAGTGAGGCTAACTAGCCCACTGAATTAGTTCACAAATCGAAAGTATTGATACTTAATTAACCTGCAGAATTAAACAACAATGAAAATAGCTCGCAAGCCCAGAGAATAATCTCAAAATTATGAATATATGATTGATAAAAAGGTGGGAAAATTTCGTGGACAAGCCTATCTATTTATAGGGGGTCTCGGTCGTAAACCCTAAGCATAATTGGAAACTGAAGCGACTTATGGCAACTTCTAAAACCATATCTAACTAAAATACCTAAAATAAATAAAGATATGCTCGAATTTTTCTCCAAGCTATCTTGAAGAATATTACCTTATCTAATCTTACCAAATCTAAGTCAAATCAGAATAAAACTGAATATTCTAACCCTAATGGACTATAAATCTAAAATTCAGTTCTCACGAGCCCACGTGGCCGAGCTTATCAGTCCAATAAGCCAAACTAAAATAATTTTATAACATTTTACAAATATCACACTACCTCATTAAAAACCCAGTGGGAAAAAAGAGTATAGCGTTCTTCATGATGTCTTCAGTTAATCGACAAGCTTGAATAATTAATCCAAACCCTAGCTGATTTGGTCTTGAGTTGTTCATCATGAAGTTAATCAATCAAAGCATTCAATGCAACATCTCTAAGCTTCGTTCTTGACCTTGTCATCGGTCCAGTCTCATCACTTAGAGGATCCCGAACATAACCCTTGAATGTTTGATCAAGCATGAAATGTCTTCATTTATGGTGGTAGTCGTATGGGCATCTCCATCATTCCCTCCGTGTTCGAAAGGTTTCTCTCTCGAAATTGAATCGTCTTCAAAGGTAAATAGAGATAATTCAGCAACATTGAAGGTAGTACTAACACCATAATCGCCTAGTAGATCAATCTTGTAAGCATTATCATCCACTCGCGTCAATACTTGAAAAAAACCATCACCACACAGACTTAATTTAGATTTTCGAGCATTCAGAAACCTCTCTTTCCTCAAATGCAACCAAACCCAGTCGCCCTCCTTGAATTGAACAACTCAGCGGCCATGGTTGGCTCTATTAGCATTCTGAGCATTCAACATTTCAATCCTCAATTGCACCTTCTAACGTAATTGCTTCACAAAATCAACCTTCTTTTCTCCATCCAAATTTGGCATATGTTTAAAATTCAAAGGAATTAAATCAAGATGTGTATTCGGTAAAAATCCATAAACAATTTCAAATGGAGGTAAAGAAGTAGTATAATGAATAGTGTGATTGTAAGCAAACTCTGCAATCGGAATGCAAACTTCCCAATTCATCAATTTTTTCTTAACTAGGGCACACAGAAAATCCCCTAATGTGTGACTGGTGACCTCTGTTTGTCCATCAGTTTATGGATGACTTTCCGTAGAAAACAAAATTTTGTGCCACAATGTATTCCAAAAGTTGGACAAAAATTTGCGGATGACTTGCGCCAAAATGTATTCCAAAAGTAGGACAAAAATTTGACATCTCTGTCTGATACTATGGATGCAAGGATGCCATGTAATCGGACCACTTCTTTCAGAAATAAATCAGTGACATGTTTTGCGTTATCTGTCTTCCTACAAGGAATAAAATGTGCCATCTTTGAAAATCGATCAACAACCACAAAGATAGAATCATTACCTGATTAGGATCATGGTAATTTGAGAACAAAATCCATAGAAATATCAACCCAAGGATGTGTAGGAGCAGGTAAGGGGTATACAAATCGTGAGGTTTAGTTTTTGACTTCGCCTTTAAGCAATCAATACAATTCCTACAAATCCTATCAATAGAAAGTGGCATTTTCGACCAATAGAAGTGTTCTCGAAACAAATTATAAGTTTTCAATGCACCAAAATGTTCCATTAAACCACCTGAATGAGCTTCTCTAATAAGTAATTCACGCATAGAACATTGAGGAATACATAGCCTATTGTCACGAAATAAAAACCCATCTTTCCGAAAAAATGTATCATATGCACCATGTTCACAAGCAGCATAAACAGATGAAAAATTAGGGTCAGTAGCATATAAATCTTGCATGAAAGAAAACCCTAAAATGACACATTCCAATCGTGTAAGTAACATATGTCTACGACTCAAAGCATCAGCAACAACATTTTCTTTACCCTTTTTGTATCGCAACACAGAAGGAAAAAATTCAATAAAACTAAACCATTTAGCATGACGCTTATTCAACTTCATCTGACTTTTCAAATATTTCAACGACTCATGATCACTATGAATAAAGAATTTATTAAGCAATAAATAATGTTACCAAGTCTCTAATGAACGCACAATTGCATAGAATTCTTTATCATAGACAGGATAATTCAGAGCACCACCCTTTAGCTTTTCACTAAAGTAAGGTATAGATCGATTCTCTTGCATCAAAACAACACCAATACCAACACAAGAAGCATCACATCGAATCTCAAAAGTACCATTAAAATAAGGTAAAACAAGAACATGAGCATTGCATAATCATACTTTCAATTCATTAAATGCATTCTCTTAATCATCACCCCAAACAAGTTTCACATCCTTTTAACTAGTTCATTTAACGGTGCAACAATAGATGAAAAATCGCGCACAAACCTTCCATAAAATTAGCTAAACCATGAAAAGAATGCACTTGATTGGAATTGGTTGGTCTCGGCCCAGTCTTAATGGCCTCAATTTTTGTTTCGTCAACTTTTATGCCCTCCTTAAAGACCACAAAACCGAGAAACACTACTTTAGTAGCGCAAAAAGTGTACTTCTCGATGTTCGCATACAAATAATACTCAAGAGTACAACAAGAACCATTTTAACATGCTCAATATGATTATCAGTCGATTTATAATAGATTAAGATATCATTAAAATAAACTACAATAAATCGACCAATAAACATTCTCAAAACATGATTCATCAACCGCATATAAGTACTAGGTGTATTGGTTAATCCAAAAGGCACAACAATCCACTCATATAATCCAAACTTAGTTTTACATGCAGTTTTGCACTCGTCCCCTTCCATGCAAATCTTCAAGCATATCATCTAACCTAGGAATAGGATGGAAATATTTCATGGTTATCTTGGTAATAGCATGACAATCATTATACATTCACCACATTATATCTTTCTTAGAAACTAAAATGACAGGGACAACACAAGGACTTAAAGATTCGCACACATAACCTTTTTGAAGTAATTCATCGACTTGTGGTTGTAGTTCATTTGTCTCCTCAGGGTTTGCTTTGTAAGCTGGTCGATTAGGTATAACCAAACCTAGAATAAAGTCAATCTGATGCTCGATGCCTCGCAGTGGTGTTAAATAATATGGCAATGCTTCTAGAAAGACATCCTCAAATTCCTGCAATATCTCCGCAAACCATGGAGGAACATGCACAAGTATATCCTTTTTGGCGAAATAATTCTCTTTAAAATGTAAGATCAAGACATGAGAATGATTAGAAAAAATCACGATTCATGTCCCTAATAGATGCATAAAACAATTTTCTAGTCTATTGGCAATTCACATTTCATCATATAAACTGATTGTAAGGGACTAAGATGTGAAGATAATTTTTTTTGCGACTTTTCATAAACATTCACCGACTTACCTAACTTACCTGGATCGGCCACCCTTAGCTTTTGGACGAATTTTTTAGGGTTCTTGCCTCCATTTTCGGTCTTTGGGCCGTGCTCCTTCAAACCATGACTAAGGTTTTGGTCTGCCACCTCTTGCTCAGTCGCAAACTTTTCTTTGTCGATTTTCATGCGTCTCTAAGCCTCAATAACTTCCATCGGTGATAATGGAAGTTAATGTATACCTGGTTCTATCCTTAATCACAGTGATTTTGTTATTGTAACCATTATGCATAGATTTATGATCAAACGGCCATGGTCGTCCTAACAAAATATGACTAGCTTCCATAGGTATAACATCATATAAGATAGAATCATGATACTTTCTGATCTTAAAGTTAATCATGCATTGTTTATTAACCCTAATCTCACCACTGCTATTTAACCAAATAAGTTTATAAGGTGATGGATGAGTAGTAACAGGTAAAGACAATGATTTAACAAGAAGATTGATAACAATATTAGTACAAGATCCTCCATCAATAATCAGTAAACAATTCTTATCTTTCACAAGGCAACTATTATGGAAAATATTAATTCTTTGTACTTGTGTTTTGGCCACTTGAGAATTTAATACTCTCATTGTCACATAGTTACCTTGTGTTTCCGGACCTTTTTCATTATGATAATTTATAATGACCTCTTCATCTACCCGCTCTTCTTCGCTTTCACATAAAGGGGGCATATTAGCATATTCATCTTCTTCACATCCTTCCTCAATGGAGGCTAACACTCGCGTATGGGGACAATTACTATGAACATGTACTCTTTCTTTACAATGAAAACAAGTAGGATTGTTAACCGAAACTAAATTTGATGAAGAAATAGGGGACTTACCCGAACTTTTTGAAGATTTTTGGTTTGAAGTCTGTGGCACCATTCTTCTATTAGATGAACCATATGTCGGATTGGAGTGAGTATGGACTGACCCACGGCCTCCCATGGGCGCCCATCTTCCTCGACCAGAACTAGGGTTTCCAGTGTCAAACCCTAATCGTTGACTGGGAAATCTGAACTGAGGCTTCTTCAGCCGCATATTACTCTCAATAACCTTGATTTCATCAATAAATCGTCCATGGAGATGTGATTTTTAAGCTTGACTGGTGTTTGAAGGTTCTCACACAAGCCTTCAATAAATTGATTCTTGATAAAAACGTCATATTCTTTCATCCCGAACCTTCTGATGGTCAACTCAAGATCTTGCCAATATTCGTCAATGGTGTGACTTCCTTACTTCATGTTGGCTAGATAAGAATGTTTCTCCATCAAATAAGTAGGCAGAACATGATATTGGCGAAGCTCGGATTTTAATCTCTCCCAAGTGAAGATAGGTTTATTTCCGGCAAGTTGTCTCTTTTCTCTCAAAATTTTCCACCATTCAGCCACACAATGAGTGAAGGAATATTGCGCCATCTTAAAATTTTCTTTTTCCCAATAGTTGTTGAGATCAAACGGATTCTCAATTTGTCGCTCCCAATCAAGATACTTCACCTGATTGTGTTGACCATCAAATCAAGGGATATCATACTTCAAACCCTTAATGTCTCATGCAGAGTTTGAAATTTAACTTAAACTGGCCCTCATTCTCCTTCGAGATTCATAACGTCGGTCGTGGTGAGGCCTTCTTGAAGACCCTCGGTGTGATCGCCTTTCCAATTCATTTGAATCTTCATCAAAACTACCATAACATTGGAATTTGAAGAAAAAAATCCATGAGGATCGCCTTTCATGGCCGTGGATTGTGGTGTAGGTTGTGCCATGGTGTCAATTTATCTCGCCAATCTCTGCACCTCACTCATAAGTGCTTTCATAGTGACAGCAAACCGATCTAGATCAATAGGTTCATTCGGTTTGAAACAATGCTGCTCCCAACTATCTAGAGCATCATCTTGTGGTTTCTCACCACATCTACCAAGGTGAAGGATAATGCAAGGGCAATTGATCAATTCACCGCTGATTCAAATCAAGATAGGAGATAAGTAATGCATAACTTATTTCAAAATATAAACATATATAAACTCAAAATTGTGTTCTACGATCTGGAATTCCAAATTATAAAAAGAATAAGGAACAAAACACAATTTGAATGGCATGAATTGGAGCTGTAATGAAGAAGTTATGATCAAAACAAGAATGCTTTTATATTGGTTTCAAATAAGTTCCGAAAATTTAAGAAACTTTTCCGAAATCAAATTGGATTAGGACTTAAACCCAAATCCTTCCTTGAAATGGATTTTAAGCACTTAATTGCTGCCCAAGATGAATTTTCAGATCAATTCTCCCACTCTCAATTGGAGTTTGCTTCCTTTTCCTTTTTCAAATCGAATTTTCTATTTTTTCCTTTCTTTTTCAGCCCCAAATCCAAAATTTCCACTCTATATAACACTCACAATCATAATCCTATTCCCCAAATAAATTTTGACCGTGTGCAGTTTTTAATATTCAAAAATGGCAAAACAGCCCCAAACTTTTGAAAATTACAAAAAGCCCCAAATTTCTGATTTCCAAACCCCAATTCTGATTTTGAAATCCCAAAACCTAATACCTTTTTTTATTTTCGAAATTTTTTTGGAACAAAAACCGCTTATATAAAACTTGGTATAAGAAATCTGTGACAACTTCCTCTCAATTCAAATGAACTTTGAAGTATTCAAGATCTTAAGGATCAAGAATATGACACTATATATATGGGAAACGACACAAGACTCTATTTTTTTAATAAGGTGTGATAAAGAATTCAAGAACAATTCAAGATCACGAAATCAAAGAACGATAAAGAAAACAAATAGGATTATGAGCATGCAATAATTCTTCAGAAGAGTTGACGAAAAATATCGCAAGCGCATAAACTGTATAAGCTACCTAAAAACTACAAAACTGACCAAGAGGTGAAGGTGGATTATACTTGTTAACACTCAGACCCTTCAACGTCCTCCTGACTTTATTGAAGAAGGTGAAGGTGGATAGTAATACAAAAGTATTCTAACTCTCGGACCCTTAGACGACCTTCGACTCTAGATTCAATCCTCCTGCTAAGAATGATCAAACAAACACAGTTAAAATATGACACGAATGAGTCCATAAATTTAGGACAAAATTTTTGAAAGTAAATAATGCTAGAAACTCGAAACCCCTGATGATTTTTGGCCACAGGGATATTTTGATTTGCTCTGATACCAACTGATATGAATCTCTTTGCGAAGACTATGGATTGCGGAATTTTATATCTTTGACTAAACGAGAAATTTTGTAAACCCTAGTATAGCGGCACAAATTGATCAAAACTAGCCCTCAGGATCTTGAATGACTCGAGATAAGTGAAGCTAACTATCCTGCAGGATTAAGCAACAATACAAATAGCTCACAGGCTCAGAGTATACTTTCAAAATTCTGAATATATGATTGATAAAAAGGTGGGAAGATTTCGTGGACAAGCCCCTCTATTTATGGGGGGAGTCTCGGCCATAAACCCTAAACACAATTGGAAACTGAATCGACTTATGACAGCTTTTAAAACCATATCTAACTAAAAATATCTAAAATAAATGAAGATATACTTGAATTCTTCTCCAAGCTATCTTGAAGAATATTACCTTATCTAATCTTACCAAATCTAAGTCTAATCAAAATAAAACTACCTATGTTTGTAAACCCTAATGGGCTGGGTTAAAAATATTAACTCTTCAGAAGCCCACATGGCCGAGTTATTGGACTGAAATAAAATAATGTTACAATAGTTTACAAAGATCACACTACCTCATTAAAAAACCTAGTGGGAAAAAGATTATAGTGTTCTTCACGAAGTCTTTAGTTAATCAACAAACATGAATAATTCATCCAAGCCCTAGCCGACTTATTCTTGAATTCTTCATCATGAGATTGATCCATCGAAGCATTCAATGTTGCATCCCTAAGCTTTGTTCTTGACCTTATCATCGGCCCAACCATATCACATAAAGGATCCCGAACATAACCCTTGAATGTTTGATCAAGTCGTGGAATATCTTCATTTATGGTGGTAGTCGTGTTGGCATCTCCATCAAGCTTAATCCTGCGGGTTGATTAATTATGAACACCCCTTATTTGTGAACTATTCTTGCAGGTTTGTTAGTGAGCAAATTTTCTAAAATTGAGAGCAATCCCGAGGGCTAGTTGTTATCAATTTTTTGCAGCAAAGTTAGGGTTTGCAGATCCCTTAGTTCGGTCAAAGATTTAAATTCTGCAATCCAGAGTTTTTTCTAGGAGATTCATATCAGCGTTCATATCAATTTTGTTGATGTTTATGCAATATTATTTTATGTTTACATGCATGTATTTTGTTGAGCTTTTTTTGTTTATTTTTACAGTTCCAGTGATAATCAGCTGACAATGATTAGGTTTCAAATTTTCACCATTACTTTGATCTTCTAAAGATGAGTTAAGTCGATGTTATTCGGCGTACGATGAAAGTTGGAATAAGTTTAAGGGATGAGAAAGGTTAAGCGTAGAAGGACTGGAATTTTTTATGCTAGTATTTTTAGAATGATTATTGTAGTGTTTGTTATGATTTCGATGGATTGGTTGTTTTGACCATTATAGTTTTGTATTAAATAATATTCTGTTAATGTTAAAAAAACTTGGGAATTACATGTATTCTGATGAGTTTTTAATATTATTTCCGTCAGAACTGTTTGTAAAATAAACAATGTTGAATGTTTTTCATTTTCAAAATAAAAGTTATGCATACATTCATTTTCCAGTTGATATTTTATGTGTTTCGAGTTGATCTTTATATGGATTATGTTGAGTGTCTTTTTTAGCCTAAAGAGGAATTAGAGGAGGATAGAGAGAGTGTTCATTATGTTTATCGATATTTTGCAGAAAGGTCCCTATAATTTTATGAACCTTTTAAAGCACCAAAATAAAATAATTACATAAGGTATCACATGTCTATTCACCACCTTGTGTAATTTATGTTTTAATCCCTGGACTAGTCATTAGGCGGTCTAATAGAAGACTTTCTCTAATAAATAAAATTAACCTAAACATTAAATGACAATAAGACTAATTTTGTACACAAAGTCTTGTTTTTTATCGACGAACGTTAGAAGGATCATTTTATGACTAGTATGACTAATAGGGTGATATTTATTTTTATTTATTGAAAATATGGTACCTGTAATTATGAAAAACTTTTAAAATGAATCTTAACATATAAATAATTATAATTCAATCTTAAAAATTATAAAAATGAGATTTTTTTTATAATTGGACTAACCGTCAACCGATCTAACAGAAAACCTTCTCCATTATGTATAATTGCTAATTTATCAAAAATATAAATTACATAAAAGATATTTATTTCACAAAATCTTATTTTAGCCTAACTAAGAGTTAGACGGGGTCATTTTATAATTGATGTAACTAATGAGATGATTTGATGTTTGTTTAGTCTATTGCAATGAGTTACTATAACTTAAACCAATTAAATGTATCGTAATGTATAAATAATTGTAATTATACACTAGAAATCAATTAAACGAATTTTTTTAGACAATGTCTTGTACGAGACCAAGGATTAATGTGTAATATTATGTCTTGTAATTAGAGATGAGGTTCCAAATATAATTTAATAAAGTTTGGAAGAGGAAGGAGGGATGTGAGTGCAAATACCACTTTTTGGGAGGTGCTGGGCATAAATAATTGGGGAATTAATGATTCTGAGTTATAAGAATCTCGCGGGTCAAGAATTTGGGTCAGAGAAATTAGCGGATCAATTTTTTTCTCATTTCAGTGCAATGCGCGGATTTTTACTACCAGACTTGATGTTTCATTTTCACGACTTGATGTTTCAACCAAACATTGTGATGTTTTTTCGGACACTATTTTTCCATTAAAATCGTGTATTTTGAAGTTAAATTTTGATCTTTTTTTGTAAATCTTGTGTGTATGTTAAAATTTTGACACTATATATGCGTTAACACTAGTTAGTGATATTTTACTATCTTAACTTTTAATTTATAATTTATACTTTTATCTTGATTGATGTGATAATTTTTTAATGCGTCCTTTTTATAATTTGATATTTATTTTTTTAAATATTTGATTCTTATTTATTGTATCTTTGATGTTTCAATCGTCTGAAATTATTTTATAATTTTTGTACTAATATTTTATTTTTTGATATTAGTGTTACACCTTTGATATTTTCAAATTAATGTGTATATTAGTGTTTATTTGATATTTATCTATTTTTTAATTTGATGCGTATTTTATTTATTCTTTTTGATGTTTTAACTCTCTTATTTTGATATTTAAATATTCTAGTTTGATGTTTAGTCTTCAATGTTTTTTATTCGGTATTTCCCTAATTTTATTTTATATGTATAGTGTTTTGTTTGATGTTTCTATTTTACTCGGTGCACTTTTTGATGATTCATTAGTTTAATTTGTTTTTGTATTATTTGTATTTGATGTTTTAATATTTATATTTGATATTTTAACATTTTTATTTGATGTTTTATTATTTTTAACTTGATTTGTATTTTCTAATTTGTATTTAGTATTTTAACTTTTGTACTTGATAATTTAATATTTTTATTTGATATTTCATTATTTTAATTTAATGTGTATAGTATTTAAATTTTTATTTGATATTTTAAACAAATTATTTGATGTCTCAATTTTTCATTGGATTAGAGTTTTAGACATTAAATTCAAATATATCAGCACAACATTATTTTTTGTATTTGGCCCAAATCTAATAATATTTATGACCCATCCATACCTGACCCTACCCATCTTCCCATCGACCTTTTGGTCCTTCTCCATTGCCGGGAAACCCAAACCATCGTCGTTAGTCCTTTCCTCCGTTCTGCAACCATTGATCTAACCATCTAAACTGAGCTGAATGACCCAATATCCACCTCGATGAAAAATCCTATCTCCGCCTCGCCGGAAAAACCATATCTTTGCATACCAGGAGCCGGTTGCTCAGCTGGGAGTTCTCCCGCCTCACCTCTCCTCTTCAGGTGCCTTCATCTCCAACCTCCGCATCGCGTAGCCGGAGATTGCAGCTACGCCACTGAAAATCAAAGCAAACCAGCAATGATTCATAGCCCTAAAAGTCGAAGCCGACCAATATTCGTATCCAGCTAAGATTTCCAGAGGCGATACAAAAATGAGCGAGGAAACGAGGGTTTGGCTTGCCAAGCAAGTGCAACGGTGGCGTGAGCGTGGCTTGATGGAGAAGAAGGAAGCTCGCGACCTGTGTTTAGTGTTTTCGTAATTGCATTTCAAGCCTTCAATTT
>JAULKM010147452.1:0-17586 GCA_032355605.1 Rubia tinctorum | reverse complement strand
AAATTCATGACCCAAATTCATGGCCCAAAGTATAAAATTTTGAATTTTGAATTAATTTGTGTATTTTTAATATTTTTAAAAAAATCTTAAATTCAAATTCGGTTTATTCGGATTAGATCCGAATTCGAACCGAAATCGAATTTGTAATTCGGTTCGGTTTATTCGGGTTATTCGGGTTGTTCGGGTCGGATTCGATTTTGGATTTTTTAGAGGCAAAACCGAATAACCCGAAATCCGAATAACCCGACTCGACGCCCACCCCTAGTCTAATCTGGTGGTGTCACGTGTCCAAACCAAAAAAAATTAAAATACTTTTTTAAAATCTGAAAAAAAAATGTTTTGTGCTATTTAAATTGAAGAAAAAAAATCTTTTAAAATTCTATTTTTATTTTTCAAATTTTAAATTAAATTTTGGTCATTTTTAAAATTTTAAATTACATTATTTAAAAATATATGATTTTTTTTAATTATGGTTCATAAAATAAATTTAAAAATTAAAATTAATTTTGAAAATTAAAATTTTTCCAAATGAAATCAAATTCAAAAATTACAAATGTATTATTAAATTTCATATTTAATTTATTTTGTTAAGTAAATTTATTTAAATTAAATATTAAAGGTAAAATTAATTAGTAGGATAGAGAGAATCAAGTGGGGTCCATGGAGTGGGCTGAAAGTGGTTTCAACCACTGTGGAGGGAAATAGGGTGATTTAGTTGCGGACTCAATTGCTGAGGTGGAAGAGAGACATTGATTATTTAATGAACTAAAACCGCAAAAGCGGGTTTAGAGCGAGTTTAGCATTGCATATGGTCTTATGGTGAGGTTGGAATCATTCTAGAATTTGCGATTGCATTCTTTTGAAACCTGTGAGTATCCTCTAAAGAAGTGAGGTTGCGTATACAGTACATTAATTATCATGTTTTGTTTGGTTGATTGATAGTTTTAGTTAGATTTACATGACAAATATTTTAAATTATCATTATTGGTTTTCTTGTCTAAATTCCGAGTTTTGTGGACTTAATTGAGGCTAACGGACAATTTGTATTCGCTGGAACATATATTTCCCTTTGTGATCTTACAAGTAGGTTGCTCGTGAGTATTTTTACACCATTTTGTAAAAGGTTATCTGCAAGGGTGGTAGATATATTTGAAGACCATTCGCAAAATGGTAAAGGATATTGAAGGTCATTCGCAATGATCGTAGTAGATTGAAAGTCACGGATTCCAAAGCATGGTAGTAGATGGAATTGATCCCATAAAAGGCAGTTTTAAAGTTCAAGAAGGTCAAGAACGGAAAACGGTTCCAACCAGCCGAACCAGCTAGTCGGCACGAGATGTGCCAAGGGTGGCTAGCACGGCCCCTGCAAGCCAACACAGGTTGTGCAGGTCCATGCATACCGCGCCCACCATGCCCCAAAATCACTCCAAAACGGCTAAGTATGGGCGCGGACCGTTCCGCTTCACACAGTCTACGCATTTCCAAGTTCCAAAGGTGAAGAAGACCAGCCCAAGGGGTGTGAAAAATGGCACACCCCCGCACCGTTCAACTGAGCAAAAAAGTCCTTCCATCCGACGAGCCGCTCCAAACGACACAAGATGCACAAATCAAAAGTTTAAGATGCGACACCAGCCAACGGCCCGTGCCGGTCTGTGCGGGCCGCGTCGGTACGACATTTTAAGGCCCGTGTCGTGCTGCGTGCCCCGCGCTGGCACGACCTTGCACTGACCATGCAGTTTTCCACTGTCTGCGTAAATTGATGCCGCTAGAGTTTCTGGGCCTTTTTTGGGCCTTTTTCAAGGCTTAATTCCCTATTACTATATAAATGGACATATGTCTATTAGGGTTTAAGTTTATGCTCATTTTTAGACTTTAAGAGGAGGCTTAAGAGAGAAAGTTCTCTTCTTTCTCTCTAGATTCTTTTCTCTCATTCTCTTTATTTTTCTTTTGCCCAAAAGTGCTGAATCTGATCAAATACTTGGGTTCAATGCTTATGGAGTAGTTTGTTTACTTGGGGATTATGTTTGTATTCATGAATTAATGTTTGTTTTGTGATATTCCTTAGATCTACCTATTTCTATGTGTTTGTGATTATTATGTTGGCTTGTTTATCATATTCTTGTCAATTGCATGAGTGTTACACTAAGATTGGCACACACCGTAGTCTACTTTAATGTTGGTGAAATTATTATATCCCTCGGGCGGGAAGGAAACCTAGATGTGTTTGGGTAAAAATAGTCCAGAACCATGCACGTGTGTTGCCGATTCAACGTTACGATCGACCATACACTAGTTAGCCTGAGAGTTGGTCTGAAGGGTTACGATAAGGTGCTTCACTCTCTTTGCCTTTTTAGGCCTAGGGAGAAGTATTCATGGTGTAGTGCCTTGGACGTAATAGCATGGGGGAGATTCAGATCTGCACAACAGGCAGGGCGTTGTTACACTCCCCTAATTACGGAGCCGGTGCCGATGGAAGATTACATGTGCACCCTACTTAACAGGTGTGATAAGTGTTAACCATCGACCCACCACGTGTCACAAACACTAAAATAGGCTTGTAGTTCTTGTATGTGATGGAATCGAGGATCGAAATGACATTGATCATGTTACGCAAATACTCCCCAAGTGTTAGTTTACATATTTTAATCTCGTGTTAATTGCATGTTAATAGTTGTTAGCAAACCCCCCCCCCAAAACCTGTTTAACCAACACTGATTATTCTTGACACGGGATTGGATTTACGACCCTATTGTGGCTGTGTGTAGATGACCCATAGTTTCCTAACATCTCCGTGGATGACCCAAGTTTTTCCACTATCTACCCTTTTGGTAGCATAGTGGTAGGAACAGGAGCGACAATACAAATCTCTATCTTTTACCTTAATAAGCCTCATCTTGGTCTTAATTGGTGGATCTCACGTGATCGATTGATTAGGAGTGACGCCAGGAGGGGGTGGATCAATTGCTTAATAGCCTCTTCTTGCACATCGGTTCAATGGAATCCAATCTAACTCCCCAAGCTCGCATGGTGTCATCCATAGAATCCAACCTAGTCCCGAATTCCTCCATTTGCAAGCTCATTCCTCCTACCGCTTGACCAATATCTTGCACTAGTTGGGTTGAACTCATGAGTTGTTCCCTAAAAGTGCAGAATTGGTCGAAGAAGTCCGCGGATAGGTTGCCTCGGGTAGGTGGTGCCCTAGGTGGAATCTAACCATTATTCTCCTCTATGTCCATATCCAGGTTTGATAAGATGTTGTAGAAACCTTTCTCAAACAGCAGATTGGGTGCTAGAAAATGATCTTCCAAGGCGGTGTTGTGGTCGATGATAGTGCATTTTGGTTGTGGAAGAACCGTGAAGCCGCAAAGTGAAGCGACATTGTACAACCAAATGAAGCGGTCCTCCGAGGTAGTGGTAGCGATCATCGAAACTTATGATACCTTGTATGTGGTGTACCTTGTCCCCAAACGACCTAGGTTTTCCATGGAAAAAGAGAGGGGGCCGAATGTCCCAAGTGTTGGGCTAAGAGTCCAACCATGCCTCCCATCGGTATCTTGCCACATTTTTCTTCTCCTCGGCTAAGCATTCCTCCACGAAGCCCCCACCATGTTGGGGTAAAGATTCCCTTCCGGGGTTATCGCCCAAAGAATTTGGACGTCTCGGTTGGGGCATCGTGAGATGTCTCTGTGGCAAAACACTCCCACAAATAGAAGTCGGTTACGTATCGCAAAGCCGGGTGGACTATTTCGGTACTCTTGGCGAAGTGGCTCCTCTCTGTGCCCGTCAGTGAGAAAAGTAGTCCTTGCTGGTGAGTCCTTGGAACGTCCTTCCCATATTTCCACCCAAAAGTTTGGGTGATCTCCCGATGTGTCATCATGTATTCCTTGTCTTCCAAGTGTAAATGGATGATTCTCCTCCCATCATTGTCCGTTGCTTTCTCTAAAGTCGCTAAAAACTCCAAAGTCCACCTTATATAAGTTTTGGAGTGCATCTCTAAGAAACCCTCTAGGCCTATCCGACCAAGCAAATATGTGATGGGCTCGAGTAGGCCTAGAGCTCCCAAGGTCTCCTTGCATGCAAACTTCATCTCCAAAATGGTCCTCTTTAAGCTATTTAGGTATCTCCACCTATGGGTTGCACTCCCGCAAATGTTGGCCAACCCCATGAACCACAAAGGCGGGGTTAAGAGGAAGGAAAGTTGTCAGCTTTTGTCTCCCAACTTTAGCCGACTTCTTCCCCTTCTCACCTCGGGAAGTTGTTCATTTCTTTAGTCTACTACTCTTTGGAACCATTCTATAAGAATAATAATAAGATGATAATGGAAAGTATATACAAGCATGTGCACCAAGGATCATTCAACAAGAGCATTCTTCCTAAACAACCAATACAATGAAAATCTTATCATTCCAAACACAAAGCTCATTTAATCAAGAATCACTCTTCCTATAAAACCAACACATGACAAACTATATCATCTCAACATAAAGATTATACACTTCCCCCACACTTAATCCAACACAAATCATTCATATAACCCATCTACTTTCCTATAACACTCACAATTCACTCACTCCTCAATAGATTTCCCCATTCCTTTCTTAGAAGTCCAAAACATGGCATTTTTTCCTCACTTTAACTCATCTACCGATTTCCAATCCAATTATGAAGATGACCATGGAGAATCCTCAAATGCCCAATAAATTGTTGCTCCTCATACTCTCATTATTAATGTTATCATGGAACATTACATGGTAGCACTACTGAAGTATAACAACATGTACTTTGATTGTATGAAAGAAAGGGAAATGATGCAGAGGAACCCTAGGTGTACACGAAGAACCATTGATAGGGGTCGCAAGGAATGTGAGAAAATAATATCGAAAGACTACTTTAATTCTTCACCGGAGCAAGAACTAACTTCGATGATGTTTTTCGTGGAAGGTTCCATATTAGAAGAGAATTGTTTCTCCGTGTGACAGAGGGTGTTTGTAACCACGACCAATATCTTGTGCAAAAACCTTATGCATTTTATAGGTATGGATTCCACGAATATCACAGTGCACTGCTACTATACGTGTGTTGGTGCATAGCACAGTGGATGAGTACTTGCGAATCAGATCTAGTACGACCAGAGAGTCTTTCGAGCACTTTATCATGAGTGTAGTTTCTGTGTTTGGTCCAACTTACCTATGGAAAACAACGGAGCAAGACATGGCATGTCTCCTTAAAAAGGGATGAGACCAAGGATTTTCCGGAATGCTAGAAACAATTGATTATATGCATTAGGAGTGGAAAAATTGTCCCAAGTCATGTCACGGTCAATTTGCAGGAAGAAGTGAGAGACCAACAATCGTATTGGAGGCAGTTGCTTCCATGACTTACAAGTATGGCACACAATTTTCGATGCGCCATGTCATGATATTAATGTCCTTGATCGGTCTCTATTATTTGATGAGCTAATGGGAGGAAAGTCACCTCCAACTCACTTTCAAGGTAATGACATGATATACAATATGAGATACTATCTAAAAGATGGAATCTATTCAGAATGGATTACATTTATACTGTCAATTTGTGTCCAAGTCAAAGAAAAGGTAAGGTTTTTTTACACAACTTCAAGAGAGCTATCAGAAGGATGTTGAATGTGTATTCAGGGTGTTACAAGCTCAATTTCATTAAATTCATGACCTAGTACATATGTGGAACATGCAATTAGTGAATAAGACTATTTTAGCATGCATTATCATACATACCATGATTATTAAGGATGATAGCAAGGTGCATGACCCCAGATATGATCTTACAGAGCTGACGACGTGATTACATGAAGAGCCACACTGAAGCGCAAATCATGACCATCTAACTGATTTTGCCGAGTATGTACAAAGACAATCTGCAATTCGCCATTAATCAACACATCATCAACTAAAAGCGGATTTGATCAAGCATGTTTTGAACCATTTCATTAATAATTAAATTCATTTAATTGTAAAAACTTTTATTTCTCTTTCATAATTTTTATTTTGCTTGTATTATCTTATTTGAAGAATGCAATTTGTACTATCTTTTCATTAGTGTAAAATATTAGCATCTAAAGTTTGATTTTTTATATATTTTATATATAACTTAACTTTACTCTTAGAAATATTTTTTATTATTATGGAATAATGATGTAGTTATTGAGTGAAAATAATATCTTTCATTTTTTATTTAGTTAAATAAATATAAATTTATAAAGTAATAATTTTTAAATGTATAGTTTATTAATAATGATACAAATTTTAATACTCCACCGTCCCAGCAAAAATGACACAATTTCCTTTTTTGTCCACCCCAAAAAAATGACTTATTTTTTAAAACTACCCAAAATAGCGAAGAATATGTTGTTAAATTCCCACAATGTGCTCTTTAACTTTAACAACTTTCAGACATGGCCCAAAGTTTTTCCAAAATATCCTTAGTTTTCCACAATTATTCCCTGCCACATCAACTTGCATAAAAGAGCGAGTTAAAAGTAAAAGCACCATTTTTGTTGGGATGGAGGTAGTATTTTTTATATAATTAAAAAAAAGTGTATCTTTATTTTAATAAGTAAACTACAAATATGAATAAATGAGTTGGAAATAGGTGAAGAATAGTGAGACCGGTAAAAGATGATGTGAACAAGACTTCATGATGTACACGAGACTTGATGATTGTAAGATCAAACTATTGAGAGGAGAAAGAAGAGATTGAGACTCATATGGAGTTGTCGCCATTATACATGCTCTTATGTAATTCTCTCGGCATATTTATTATTTAGAAATAAGTGCACTTATGCCCCTATGTTCTTTGTTATGTATGCTTATGCCTCTGAGTTTCTTAAAAGTGCGTTTGTACCCCTCATGTCATAAAAAAATTGTCAACTTCAGTCAATGCCGGAATCAGTGGAAATAACTGTTTTGCCCCTTAATGAAAAGAATTGTTTTCCAGAAACATCATATTTTCATCCTTCTCCCGAGCCAACGACACCTCTAAATTTTGGCCACCCTCCACCTCTCTCCAAAAACTTTAAAATGCACGCAACGCTTCCTCTCGCCATGCTCTACCATGCACCACCACCTTGAGAACCCATAAACACCCCCAGGAAAATTCTCTAAAACCCACAATGCAAATCCTCCTCCCTCTGTGGCCACAATTCGACCATTTACACTAACAAACAAAAATCCTAATTCGATTCATCTTCCCCAATTTAGATTTTGTGTAGGAGCAAGGAGAGCCATCGTGAGTTGCCATTGTTGCTCTTCTTAAGTTCGCTACTTGGGTTTAGAGACGGTGGTGTTTTCCTTGTCCAGAGTCAGCGCGTGGAACACATTTGTTTCATCATCGGCGCCAACATATTTTACGGCAGTTCAGACATCAGAATGAATAGAGTGAACCGCTTCTAGGAGTACCATCACTTGGGGTGGAGGTGATGGGTGGAGGTGAGGGGCGGAGGTGGTGGATTGGCGTAGGAGGTAGGGGTGGAGGTGGTGGATTGGCGGCACTGGAGGTGGAGTGTAGAGGTCGGAGCAGATGTGGTGGATTAGCGGCGGTAAAGGTGGTGGCGAAGATGGCGGAGAGACTTAAGGGAAACTGGTATTTTTGTCATTTCAAGATGGTCAATGGTTGGAAAGGGGCTCACTAAGGCAGAAGGGTATGAGTCATTAAGGCACAACTAATCTAGGGGTATGAGTGCACTTCAAAAAAATTGGGGCATATGTTCACATAACAAGGAACTTAGGGGTATGAATACATTTATCCCTATTATTATTATTCATATAAGAGGAGATCTCTATATCAATAAGTAAATTGTAAATATGAATAAATGAATTGGAAATAAGTGAAAAACAGTGAGACTAGTAAAAGCTGACGTGAAGAAGACTGGATGATGTAGAGACGACTTGTATGATTGTAAGATCAAACTATTTAGAGGAGAAAGAAGAGATTGAGACTTATATGGAGGTGTTGCCATTGTAAATGCACTTATATAATTCTCTTGAATTAGTATATGTTAGGCGGTACGACTCCTTCCTGCAAAACCAGAATAACACAAACGCATATCCAAAACATCCAAAACATGTGAAATTAATCAGCTTCTACTAGCCTCAAGAAGATATTAACGGCTTATCACAAACCCTATTATTAGATTTTCTCTCTCTAGTGTATTGAGAGCAACAGTTTGATTTCTCCAAATCTCTTCTTCGTGCTCTTCCAGTAAGGAGCTCTGAACCTTCAACCTTTGTTCATAAAGAAGGGTGTCACTTTCCATAACCTACAAAGATTCCAACCATTACCAAACTACAATCAGTCATCAATATATTCTAAACCACAAATATACATTTATTACCAATAGAAGCATATCAGGAAACAAGTATCAAATAAGGACAACGATATAAGGAGTATGGCACACAATTTTCTGGAGAACCACTGGTCGGATGATTCGCGTTCTAATTTCTCAGAGGAATATAGAGATGTTCCACCTGGTGCGGAAGTAAACATGAGTTCGAATAGACTAGCATGGAGGAGTCCAATTCTTGTCGGAATGAGGAAGCCTGACGGCAAACGTACTTTTGCCAACTCAATGGTGGGGTTCTTTGTGGACTAAAGGACTTTCAGCGCCGCAAGAATGCAAACACACGTGGATGAGTTTTGGGGCGGGGTGTCGAGGTCATGGTTAAAGCTGGAAGGTTTTATGTGCTGAGGTTTGATAGTCGGCCACACATGAATGTTGTTCTTCATAACGAGCAAATGACAGTGGAAGGTGGGTTACTGGAACAACGACATTGGGTACCAAAGATGTTTTCTCATATGCGTGTTACCCACGTTTTGGTGTGGATCATAATCTATGGGCTACCCCCAGAATATTTACCTCCAGATGTGGTAGCTATGTATGCAGCAGTAGTGATTAAATCAGGAGCTGAGAGTGGAGATTTTTAGGGATAATGATGCAGAGTTATTCCCACTAATAATGAGAGTACACAGGAACTTACCAGCAAGAAGATTCACAAGAATACCAAATGATTTCCTTACAATTAATGAACACATGTTCCAATGGGAGAGGAGCGATATTCCAGATGGGTTGCAGTACCAAGAAAATATCATCTTTAGCTAGAAGGAAGTGGACTATAGAAATTCTACTGTTGCCCAGGAACAACCAGGAGTAATCCTAGAGGGTAATCATGATAATTCGTCATCACCAGAACTTTGGGAGGAGGAACAAGTGGATGGATACAATTCGCCATCACCAGAGAATTATCCAGATTTTGAGATAATCATCAGATCAATTCTAGAGGTGGTACCTTCGGAACAACAAGAGATATGTCCGGAAAATATTGAGGTGAATCCCCAACATTTAGTCTCAAATCCTTATACCATCTTTGAGCATGATGATATGGTGGATATGGAGGTTGAAGGGGTAGTAGAACCAAGTTCTAAAGCAATTGAAATGGTGGAACAACGTGGCTCCAAAGGAATCTTGGTGGTGGTGGATGGCTGGATTCCAACGGATGACGTGGCAAGAGATACTGATCCTAACTCATGGTACTTGAGATAATCAATGAGGATGGCAGACTAATTCTTCATCCAAACAGGAGTTCATCCCAATTAATTGGTGTTGTACAATAGACACAACAAGAGATGATTGCAAAGTCAATATATGAAGTTAAAAGGAAACAAAATGAGGAGTTAGCAGGAAGGAAGTAGTCCACTCAAACGTTCTTAGCAATGACTCAGACCCTAAGGAGGCACCTTTACCATAAGATGCATTGGTTGTGGGTGAGCAAAATGGGTGACATTCATTAAAAGGCCTTACAGTAGAGGAAGTACTTCAGACAGATAGTAAAGGAAAATGAAAGCGTCTGGGTGAGGAGTATTCATATGTTGGTAAGAGGACTAAATTTATGAATTATAACTGTAAAGGGATAAGGATGGACAACATTAATGGTGATGGAGAATGCTCGAAGCGATTTGACAGGGAGCTGCAAGATGAGTGTGGAACAAACAAAACAAGTTCTGGTAGCCTAAAAAAATTGAATAGTCCTGCACACAGACGTACTTTACTGTACCTCTGTTATTATTACTGACCTTGGTCAAGTTGCTATTAAATGTGAAACCCACCCAACCCCCACTCATATCCAGGATTCTCTAAATACCGATAGGCCTTCACAACATATTCTTAATGAGCCGAGTTATATAGGGCCCACCCCAGATAATTTCTCTAACAATATATGTACTGGGGATAAACGTCTAAAACCAGACAGATTAGAAGCTTCATCTATTTCAGCCCAACTTCCAACAACCCACAAAAGTTTATTATGCCCAAATGACACTATATCAACCAACTCACATAACCACTTACCACATCTTTACCCGGCTGTTCAATATTCGTAAGCCCAACTATCTCCAGCCCAATACAATGCACTAAACCCAGCCCAAGGAGGACATTATGATGGAGTCTCCTATATTTCCATCCGTCTTGGAGAAGAGCAGATCAGCATCTACAGTCTTCCTTAATATTTGTGTTCCAACTGGGGCACTTCTTTCTCTGGAAAATCAAAATAATATAGCATCAAATTTCAAAGCACAGGGTTACGATGAAGCTTATTTCAGGTAGCAATATTTAACATTGGAATCAAAGTCAGCCAACACGGGGGATACCGGTGGAAGCATAAGATTTGTTTCACCTGATTTGGAGCAAGCCGATAATGGATCAAATGGTAACGATATGCACTTGGATAGAGTATATAAAGTAGAAGGAGACGGCGTGGCTACAATTGTAGTCAAGGAAGATCATCATTTTCCCATGGATGCCTCCGACTGTGATGTAGCATCAGATGGCCAAACTGCCCTCCCTCTCCATGTCACTGGTGAACCTACTCGACATGGAGAAGTGGATAAAGATGAAAGGATGCAATTACCTAAGGTCTTCTCAGATCTGGCCATCATCACGACGGAGACGTCGACCGGGTTGGTGATCGGAGGTCTCATACCTCTGCCTCGGCCGGTGTCTAAGAGACCATCGAAAATCCAAGAAAAAAATGAAGAGAATAGGGAAGGAGGAATGAGCTGTGCTACCGGGATATTGGGATAAATGTTAGAGGAGGGAGGTGGCATTATTGGATCTCAAAGTGGGAATGGTTTGGTGAAGGGAAATTCATATGCAATGAAACAAATACATAGTGGTGGGGAAATGTTTCTTGTGGGGCTGGGTGAGAGTATTTGTCAAATTCATTCAACAACAAAATTGGAAGAGTTGAGTGGCTTTAATCATGCGAAAATGGGTTTAAAGGAGGTCCAGTCAAGCTTGAATAATGTGGTGGGCTATATAGGAGGAGTAAGGTGGGGGACCAGAGCAAGGCTAGTTCCAACAAAATCTACTATTGCATCTAGGCTGTTGATTGAGAGAAAAATGCATCGATAAAAGGGTCCAAAGTTCCTTTTTCCAAAAATGATTTGGGAGGGAACAAGCGGCAGCACAAGGAAAGCAGTACATAATAGTGTGTAAGAGGAGGCTGAAGGAAGTGATGGAAAGTTTTTCAATTATCAATCACAGGCATTGACATGGGCTATGGAGGAATTCATGACAGTGGCACACAATTTGGGAGATAAAAAGAAGAGGAATCTCCAGTATGAATTGGGAGACATTGCTTTTCATAAGAGATCACGACATAATGCGGAGGATGAGCCACAAATGATCAAAGCAGTGGTCAAGTTTCCTGAAATTGACCATAGTCAAGGTGTGGAACAGGGGAAGGTGGTCACTGTTGTGCTCGTACTTATGAGGACGTGGTTACGGTGGTGGTGAATTATCATGAGGAGAATATCTATGGTACTTCGGTTGTTGGTCCAGAACAACCACCAAGAGGTACACGAATCTACTTAGCTGGAACTGCAGAGGGCAGACACACCCTCTAGCAGTAAGCACGTTAAACACCCTAGTATTACAGTATAATCCCAATATTATCTTTCTTGTATAAATAAAAATGTAATATTAGTAAGATCAGTAAGTGGCTAGATAAGTCGTATTTTACTAGTTGGGAAATTATGGATTCTGCCGGTGCCAGAGGTGGACTATGTGTGGCCTGGACACCGGAGATCCACCAATAGGTGACAAAAAGTTGCCAAAATTTTGTATCAGGTAACATTATCTCTGTAACTGGGTAGAAATGGAAACTTATTTTGCTGTATGGCCATCCTGATAGAAGAAATCGGGAGAAAGTGTGGGATCTTCTAAACACTGAACTACAAACTATCTCAACACCGCTGTTGGTTTTTTGGGACTATAATCAGGTCATCAAGAACAAGACAAAAGAGGTGGGAGGTTGATAACTGAGCAGGAAACTGCACCACTGGCAGCAGTGGTTAACATGAATGGTTTACACGAGTTACACATTCACGGCCAGTGGTTTACATGGTCAAATGATAGGAAGGGCGATCAACTGATTATAGAAAGGCTTGATAGAGGATTTACTAATCAGGTTTGGCTCAACCTATTCCCAAAATATATGCTCAGGAATCTCCCAATGACAAGATCATATCATGGGCCCCTCATATTAAATTCACAAAATCAGAGCACAGGTACTAAGAAACAACCTACACTAAAGTTTGAAGCTTTCTGGGTCCGAAGGGATGAGGTCAGAGAGATCATCAAACAGTCGTAGGAAAAAATAACGACCCCGACTGACAGGCTTGGCAGCACAATTCACCAAGTTGTTATGATATCATTGGATAACAAGCTACATTCAACAATGTAGCGGTTGAGTAATTGGAGTAGTGAGAAGATACAGTCTCTGAATAAGATGATCAGAAGGAAGGAAAGAGAAATTGATAAACTACAAATGAGGGATGAGTGTGAAGCTACCAATTTGATCAAAGAAGAACTAGACTTGCTTTTAACTTAGCAGAATGACTAATGGAAACAGAGGGCAAAGGCAAATTGGTACGCGGAGGGGAACAAAAATACCAAGTTTTTCCATAGCTGGGCAAAGAAGAATCAAGGAAGGAACCGAATCATGCAGATAAAGAACAATTAAGGGAGGTGGATCACTGACCCGGACCAAGTGTATGATATGGTGGTTGAACATGTAAGTGTTGTTTTTGTGACTGATCCGGTAATGCCTTCGGATGCTTATGGGAATACAACTATAAATGACGTACTCCAACTTATTCAACCATCGTTTGACTCTCAACAACGTAGCCGGCTAACTCAGGTGGTGACATCAGAAAAAGTTTAAAAAAAGTATTTCAGATGGGTAAGTGGAAAGCACCGAGGCCTAACGGAGTCTCGACAAGGTTCTACCAACACTACTGGAATGGGGTTGGGACGGATCTTACCAATGCAGTTAAGGAATTCTTCAAAACAGGGAGAATGCTAAGCAAATGGAACTCCACCAATATTATACTCATTCTAAAGACAAAGGTACCAACTAAACCTGCTGATCTTAGACCAATTAGTTTATGCAATGTTACATATAAAGAAATTGCAAAAATATTAGCGAATAGACTTAAACAGATCATGAGGTACTTAATTTCCAAAAATCAAGCCACATTTGTAGCAGGGAGGTCTATAGTTGAGAATCCCCTCATAGCATATGAGCTTATTGAGAAGGTAACGACGCAGAAAAAAGGAAAGACTGCAATAACAACATTGAATATTGACATGAGTAAGGCTTATGATTGAGTTTCCTGGGATTTCCTTAGGAAAATTATGGGATGGATGGGCTTTCATGTTAAGTGGATTAATTGGATAATGGAGTGCGTCACTACGGTCACTTATTCAGTCAACTTCAATGGGAGGTGTCCAAGCTATTCAAACCTATACAAGGACTTCGTTAAGTATGTCTTTTGTCCCCTTTCTAATTTATTATATGTCAAGAAGCCCTGTCATCTATGATAGAATCACCACCGTTTCAACAAGTATGCAGGGGAATACAATATAGCAGAGGGGTTTCGCAAGTATCGAATCTTATGTTTGCAGAAAATTGTGTCTTATTCTTTGAAGTAACGGAGAGAGGAATGAGGAAGATGGCTTCTACACTCAATATCTTTGCAACATATTCAGGACAATGGTTGAATTTTAAAAAGTCATCATTTCTCATAAGTCCAAATGCGAATGAGTTCACAACGAACCTGATCAAATTGACACTCAATATCAGGTCAGACCTTCTACAAGGGAAGTATTTAGGCCATGGGAAGTTTATTCGAGTATGCCTTTGCTAGGAAATTATGGAGGCTCTGTAGACTCGGAGTTAGATTTCAATCATGGAACTCCAATTTCATTAGTTGCACGGTTGCAACAATGGTTCAAGATGGCACCGGAGGAAGAGGACAAGGAGTTCGCTTGCTTTGTTATTTGGGTTATATGGTGTGCCAGGAATAAAGCCACTATTGAAAAACAACAGCCATCGTTCACGCACGCAATAACTGAGATTGATGAGCTAACATCGAGATCAAGGGCAAAGAATAATGTACAAGGTGCAAACAATCCATACCCAGATGCAAATTTGATGTCAATGTCAAGCCAATTGGTCATTGGGGATGAGTTGTTCACGGAAAGAAGGAGAGCTGGAGACATTGCTCTGATGTGGCAAAGAAAAGAGAGTTGTGCATATCATTTATTCCAACACTGTACGGTAATTACAATAGATGCGGCTTTTGACAGTAGCGAGGAAGTTGGTGTGGCAGCATGGTGCTCAAAAGGAACAACTTTATATGAGAGATGGACGGGAACATTGATGGTACACGCTTTCTCACCAACTCAGGTTGAGCTAACGATTATACTTCAAGCTATGAAGCTGGCAAGTGGAAGAGGGAACACGAGGGCACTAATTAAAATAGATTGTGAGAATGCAATGCGTTATATTGCTAATTACCCAAACAATCCACCACATATTAGGCAAATAGTGCGAGAAATTCTGATGCTAGGTATGGTGTTCATTAGTTTAATAGTAATTAAGGTTGACAGATAAGTAGTTAAGGAACCCCATAGGCTAGCACGTTCCACTCTATCATGTATGCCAACTTTTAGTTATGAATGAAAGTGAATCCCTTAACAAATAAATGCAATTCTTTTGACATATTTGTTACTCATATATAAGAGTAGGCCTCCTGACATGTGTCATATCTTTAAATTATGGACAATCCACTTTCATTTATACATTGCATTTGTTAAATTATACACTAAAATTTTAATTTTAAATGAAGTATTTTTAAAGTTATGTACTCCATCTGTCCCAATTCAATATGCAATTTAACTATTCATTTAGTTAAAACTTCTTAACTTTGACCCCATAAATTGAATAGGTGTATAAGTATAAATATTATTGAGTGATACCTTGTTACATAGTTATGACATATATTTTCATAATATCAACTTTTTACAAGTTTTAATTATTCTAAATAAAAAAAATATTAAGGATCAAACATTTTTTTGATTCAATTGCTGAAAGTCAAAGTGTACAGTTTGAATTGGGACGGAGGGAGTATTGTACTTTTTATATAATATTTCTTATATTTTCACACAGCAACACACATTATTACATGTTTTAACTTATAAAATAAAATATTTAAATTTTAAAAAATACAAATTTTAAGTTGAGAAGTAAAGTAGTGTGTACTTGTGACCAACCAATTTTGTTGAGATTTTTTATATATTAATATTAATAGTAAGTGTGATAATAAATTGTGTATGTTAGTGAAATAAGTATCTTGTTGGGGTAAGAGCCATTCACATTTTGACAAATGTTAAATAAGTTAAGAAAGAAAAAGATAAAAGAAATTTTAAAAAATTATCTTTAACTTCCCACTTTATTGACACTAGTTAAAATGTGATTGGACCCTAACCCTAACCCTAAGATACTTAATACGAGTATTATTCTCTCCATTTTTCTATTTATGTCACCATATGTTTAGGTGATTAAATTTAGGTGGAGAAAATGAATGGATAAAATTGAATGTAGAAAGGAAAAATAGAATGAGGGAGTGAAATTGAAATAATCTTGACAAAAATGGAAAAATGTCAAATAAAAAAATTCATTTATAGTAAGGGTGTCATAAATAACAAAACAGAGGTAGTACAAAATTTTCTGGTAAGTGTGATAAGAGCATGTGCAATGATGGTTTCTTAATTTTAAAAAACCGCTCTAGAAACATAAAACACCCACAGTGGTGATTTCTAGACCAATTTTTAGTTAAAAAACCGGTCCCTAGTTTCTTGTGTGGGAACCGGTCAAGAAACCGGTTCCATGACTATTGGCCTGACATAAGCACATGGGCTTGGTCCAGCAGAAGTGCGCCATCCTTTTTTGACCGCTGAGTGGGACGCGTGTCAGCTGGTCAGCGACGAATGTAAACTTTTTTTTTTTAATTTCAGCACACCCTTGTTTAATGCAAACCCTTTTTGTTTTAATTTCAGCAAACCATTTTTTTAATGCAAACCCTTTTTTTAAAAATTCCCATCGAATGCCCCACGCGTCTCCTGTTATTTAATTTTATTACAAACCGAAATAAATAATTTTAAAAAGATTGAAAATTATGAGGTAGAATTATAATATATTATTAAATTTCACATTCAACTTATTTTGGGTGAACAAATCTAATTAAATTAAAAGTTAATGATAAAATTAATGAGTATGATAGAGAGAATCAAATGAGGCCTATGAATAGTACTGAGTGATTTCTTACCAATGTGGAGAAGAAAAGAGGAGGTTTCTCAAGTGATTTATTAAAGTTAGGTGGAAGAGAGAATAGAAAAAATAATATATTTAATGGGTAACAATCTGGTAGCTACCATGACGGATGGAGAATACAATAAACAAATACTTTTAAGACTGTGAAAACCCATTTCCCGCTCGTTCCCAAACAAGTAGTCAGGACAACTGCTACCCCTGCCGTCCGGTCCGTCACCTTCGTACGATTCTTAGCGTCGCCGCTCGTTCTCCTTTGGCTATGCGTTCTTATTTTCTTCTGCCTGTTATTAATGGGTTTATTTTTTGTGGCATATCCCTTGGTATGAGCTAATGAGAATTGAAACGATCGGTATCCATTTCAGAGGTTCTGACCTCTGAATATTGATTGTAGAGTTCAGTAATTTTGTTTGAATATTTGTTGGTACACCTGTAATGTGTGTGCTTCCTTTGAATTTGCTCGAAAATTGCCCATTAGTTTCATGAGTTGAGCCCTTCCCATTTTCTGTCTTTATTAAAATTTTCTTATTACGTGCCATTTTTTATTTTATTTTTTATGATGTATATTTTGTGGCATTTCCCAGCTCGGTATGCGATAACAGGAACGATCAGAGTCGATTTCATAGATTCTGAATATTCATTATAGTGTTAAAAATATTCCCTTTTTTGGAATAATGTGCTTTTATTTTTTTTTGGGTTTGAATTTCCTCGAATGCGGCCCAGCACTTGCCCCCTGTTGTGCGGAATGGAGAAAGAACAGAAAATATGAACGAAATTAACAAGACACAAGATTTACGTGGTTCACGAATTTGGCTACATCCACGGGAGACGGATTCACTATAATAGGTAGCAAGTTACAGACGCCAAGAACTGGCCAGATTTC
>JAULKM010147443.1:0-17586 GCA_032355605.1 Rubia tinctorum | reverse complement strand
CTTAACTTTGACCCCAAAATTGAATAGGTGTATAAGTATAAATATTATTGAGTGATACCTTGTTAAATTCGTTATAACATATATTTTCAAAATATCAACTTTTTACAAGTTTTAATTATCCATAATAAAATATATTAATGATCAAACTTTTTTTGAGTCAACTGTTGAAAGTCAAAGTGTGCACCTTGAATTGAAACGGAGGGAGTATCTCATAAGAAGAAGTCTCAGGAAAGTTATCCTATTCATAAGTAGCTTTTTAACTTGTAAATCTTTAAAAAGATAAAAAATGTATTTAAAATTTAAAAGAAGTAATAATATTGTGAATTTGAATGTGATTTTTAAAATAATAATATAAAATGTATTTTAAATAATAGAAATATAATTTAAACGATGCAATGTAAAAGGAAAAAAATACAATAAATTGTTCATAACTTAACATAGGCCACGTATTATGAGACCTCTTCATCTCATAATATATATAAAAAATTAAAATGTTACATGAACGAAGTTTGTTGAGATCGATCTGACAAATCAGAAGATAATATTTGAGAATAAAAAAGGAGAGGGTGAGATGCAATACCTTGACCGTGGCATCGTCGGAGGCGGTGTAGAGAACACCGTCTTCGCCGATGACGATGGCGTTGATGGGTTCCTGGTGGGCGTGGATGGTTTCGATACATTTTAGATCGGAAATTCTCCAAACCTTAACCGTTTTATCGACAGAGGCGGAGTAAAGGATGTCGTCTGAGACGTTGATCGCTAACGATGTTATTGGTCCCGCATGTTTCATCTGTTCAATGTTATGTCACTACCTATTACTTACAGTTACACATGATCATCAATCTTCAAAGTGCCGATAGGGAGAGAGAGGGCAAAGGGCCGGTACAAATCTATGATATACTATAATTTATAGACTCGTTTTTAAGAAATGTAGCATTCTATATTTTAATTTACATATTATAGGCTATAAATTAAATATAAAAGCAATGTAAAAATATAAGAAATATTATAGAAAATGGTATTCTTATTAAAATATGCAATATTTATATTCGAAAGAGACCTTCTCTAGGTAAATTATATGTTGTCCCTAGGGTACAATGAACACCATATCTCAGAGATATTTTGTGCATTTCATGTTGTAGGAAAGTGTGTTGTGTTATGTAAGCTTGTTTATTGTTATAATTTGATTGTGATTACTACGTAAATATTGTGTACATAAATAAAAATATTAAAATACCATTAGACAATATATATATATATATATATATATATATATATATACAATATACAGTTATAGTACCCCACGAATACGGTATAAGAATTGCTTTAATGTATAAGAGTGATTGAACAATACACCTGGTATTCTCTAATTATCTTGAGTTTTACACAAAATACAAATTAAGTTTTGAGATGCTAATAATTACTAACTCTACCTCTGTTTCAATATATTTGACACACTTAACTTTTTTACTTATATTTATGATGAATGAAATGATCAGAAAATGATATTAATTTTATAAAAATTAAATTAAATAATTATCAAATATAAAATAAATAGTTAGAAAAGAAATGTGTGTAAAATATAATGTAAAGAATGTATATTCGACTAAAGTCCTAGAGTATATAAATGTTGAAGTGGATTTGTGTCCATGCATACTTATAATTAATCTTCACCTACATAGCATTCTAAAGTTATTGCACGTAGCATCAGACTTAATTTGCTGCCAAAACTGCAATTAAAACTTGAGTAGTGTACAATAAATGGCTAGGGACGAAAGTATTGAATATATGTATTATGAATTTATGATTGCAACAAACAAATTTGAAGCTCGTTGGTCAATTTTAGGTGATATGACCTAATTTGATTTGATCTGAACTAAACTGAACTGAACTAAATTAAAAATAAGTGTTACTGAAGCTAAATTTTAGCAAATTAAATTTTCACTTAAATGATCTAATTTAAACTAAACTGATTTGAAATGAACCGAAATAAACTTTCAATAATTAAGTGAGTCCCATTTATACACAACTCTCTTTTCTTTTTGTGAAATCCATATATACGACTTTGCTTCCATTCCATTTAATTGCAAGGAATTATTCAACTAATTGGACCAATACATTAATAAAGATCAACCATGTCTCTTCTTCTTGTTTTCAGTAGCTTATCAAAGGCGTGGCCGCGTGGGCATAAGAGCAGGTTGAATAACAATTTTAGTACACTATCCACTACAGGGGGACTAGGCCCGTTTAGTTGAGCTTGTTTGTTCTGGATTTAATTTATCGATGTTGAATTGGATTTATTGATAGTTTATTTTTTCAAAAAATGAAAAGAATAACTTGTAAAATAATGTTCTACTCGTAATATTTTACATTTAGACTTATTATTCAACCAGTGACTGTCGAGAACCCGAATAAATATTTATTTATTGATTTTTTATTTCAGTAATGAATTTATTGGTATTGAATTTAGTTTATTAGTGTTGAATTTAGTTTATCGGTACTGAAAGGTGATGAAATTAAACCCAACTGCACAGGGTCTAAATATTCAATACACTATCCACTAGCATTCAAAATTATTATTTTTTGCAAAGTTAATGAAGAACATGTTGGAATTTAAATTTAAAGTTTAAAAAATGAATTTAATGCTCTATTTAAATTATATTTTTAGAGAAACTGATGTACTTAATTAAGAAAGTGAAATGGAATATTATCTTACAGCTAGCTAATTAATATCAAACATTTAACATCTTTTTATTCTCTAATAGAGAGCTCTAACTAGCTGGCCATTTATTGATTGATTTAAAGGGAAGATTCTCGTTGTTGAATTTTTATATGATCAATACGGAATTGTGTTCCTAAATAACTTTTTGGATATCAATCCCTTAAATTCTGCAATCAAAACTTTACAGGGATTAAATTCCCTTAAATTCTGCTAAAAGTCAACCCAAATTACATGCACACAAGCAGTGACATTTCTGCAATTCTTTTTCATTCTTTTCCACATCTCTGGTCTTTTCTAGGGAAGAGGAAATGAGAAGAGGAATGAAGGCAAAATTGCACAAAAGTGTTCATCTAAAGTTTAGATTGTCGAAAATAAAACTATGTGTTTGCTGAGAAGTGTGGAATTGAAGAATACAATTCAATATTAAAATAAAATGCAGAATTCTTATTTTTGTAGGAACATAATATTATTCGTGAGAATTTAATTTAAATGTAAGATTTTAAAAATTTCCAAATAAAAGATTTAATAAAGAGTTAAGTGCTAAAATAACCCTATGTTTTGACCTGTTTTGACCGAAAATGCCAATCTAATCCTGTAAAATCTGAAAGTGCAATTCTAACCCTATTATTTGGTCGAAAGTGTCAATCTAATCCTAAGAACCTGAATTTGACCAGAATTTTGTGAATTCACTATAATACCCCTATTTAAAATAAATAAAAATTCAAAAACATGGAAAAGACTATATTGTCCTTGCAAACCCACTCTTCTTCACACCAGATCCCACCTTCCCCGTTCACATTAGATCCCACTTCCCCGTTCTCCCAATTGGATAGGGTGGCGTCGGGCGGGGTGATTTGGCGGCCAGGGCGTCGAGGGATGGGATGACGGGGTCAATGTCAACGATACAAATATGAGTCGATGTTCACCTTGGTCGACCTTGGGGCGATTTGGGGGCAGGGTGTCGACCTTAGTCGCAGGTTTTGACAATGGTGTCAAAGGGCAGGACGTCGGGGTGGCGTCGATTGGGTGGTTGAGTGACATCGGGTGGGGTGGGATTCACTAGGGTGGCATCGCGGTGGCGCCAGGGCTAGGTGGGCTGAGGGTTTGACCATGACCTCGGGATAAGGTGGCATCGGGGTGGGATTTGGTGGGGATGGTGGGGTGGTCTTTGGTGTCGCAGGGGCAGCTATTGTAGGGGTGCTCCATGGTTTCAGTTAATTAGGTTTGTGGCTAGTAGGGTGGCACCGCCGTGGTGGGGAAGGGAATCAGGAAGGGAAAGGGCATTTTCGAGGGCATGCCATTTTCTAGCAGTAAAGGCAACACCATTGTGGTGCTGCCGTGGTGAGGCTGGAAATCGGGAGGGGTAGAGCGTTTTCTGGCCGTGAAAGTGTTGCCGTGGTGGGGCTGGGAATCGGGAGAAGCAGGGGCTGGTATTTGATCTGTTAGATGCAAGGCATTTTTGGCTAGTAGGGGTGGCGTCTCGGTGGTGGGTGGTGGTGGCAGAATGGCGTTTTCCAAGAGTTGGTGTTTTTTCCTGATTTCAGTGGTGGGGAAGTCCCTTTTTTCCCTTCTATTTTTGGATGTTGTTTGATATGTTTGTGGGTTGTTGTGTCTGTGACGGGGATGAATCCCGCTGGTGTTTTTTCCAGATTCCGCAGTCGGCGACGACGGTTGGTGGTGGCAGGTGGCAGAGCAGCGGCGACGCTGCTTTTGGAGAAGAAATTAAAGAACCATAAGGGTATTTTTGTCATTAGTTTTGTATTTTAAAGACTAGGGGTGTTTTAGTTTTCTTAGGTTTGGTCAACGACGGAAAAGGCTAAGTCAATGCTGGAATAGTGCCAAACGGTTATATCGGCACATTTAATGTAAAAGTTAGGTTTAAAATTGCACTTTCATATTTTACAAGATTAGATTAGCACTTTCAGTCAAAACATAGGGTTAGATTTGTATTTTACCCTTTAACAAATACACGATTACTTCAGTTTGGTGAATCATGTAGAGGCAAATGTTAATGCTGATTCAAAATGGCATATGAGTAGGTATAAAATTGATTGGGTAGCAAGGATGGTAGAATTCCAGTTTAATGATCAATTTAATGTGTCCATACCATGTACACATACATTTAAATATAAGGTCCTGTTCTGAAGTCGAATTTCTATTGAAATAAATTTAAAATAAATTATAATTAAAAAAGAGCGCGTCTCTTGAAAGACGGTCTTTCCATAAGTCATGGAAAGACCAAAGTTTAAAGTGTAAATTAGAAGAAATGAAGATAAAATTTCCGGGTTGTATGAATAGAGTTATAAAATTTATAACTACTACACGTTACATAATAAAACTTTAATATTGCGACAAAGACCTTTTACCTTTTATTATTATAATTAAACCCCGTCTTTTCACAAGTCTATGGAAAAACCGTCTTTCTCAAGACTTAACTCACACAATAAAATAAAATAATTAAATATCAAATTAGAAATATTAAAACATCCAATTGAAATAGTAAAAAACTTCACATCAAGTTGTAATGTGTAACCATCAATATATTAATGAAGCATCCAATGAAAACCAAAAAGTAAAAATACACATCAAAATAAGCAGTTTAAACATCATATGAAAAACTAAAATACATCCTTTCAAAATACTTAAAAATCAAATAAAAATATTAAATTTTAATTTTAAAACACATAAAAACATCAAAGTGTGTGTTTAAAAAATACATCCATTTAAAATACTTAAAATTAAAAAAATATATTAATTTTAATATTTATACATCAAATAAAAACACACTTTAATTTAAAACATCAAAATGTGCACCACAATGTGACACTATGGGAAAAATTAACATCAATATTAAAATGTGAAATATTCAATTCACATAATTGAAACATTAATGCACACACTAAATTAATAACAATCTAACATTCAAAAATAAGAAACATCAATAACTTTAAAAAAACATGATGAAAAACTAACGCATCAATCAAAATGATTAAAAATTAAGATAATAAAATATCACTAACTAGTATTAACATGTATAAAGTTTAAAAAAAATTTAACATGCAAACACAAGATTTACAAAACTTTAAAACACATGATTTTACTAAAAAAAAAGAATTAGGTAAAAACATCATAAGATTTGGTTGAACATCAAGTAGTAAAAGTGAAATATCAATTCTGGTAGTAAAAACTGACGCATTGTGCGAAAATGAGGAAAAAATTGATTTGCGAATTTCTCCAACCCGTATTTTTGACCCACGAGATTCTTATGACTCATAATCATTGATTCCCCAATTATTTATGCCCACGCCCTCAAAAAGTGGTATATGCACTTAGATCCCACATTCCTCTCCCAAATTTTCTTAAATTATATTTAAAATCTCATCTCCAATTAAATTTCATAATATTACACATTAATTCTTAGTTTTACTGTGAAACGGTCTTTCAAGTAGGAATATCTCTGATTTTTTGTTTCCAAAATCCTGAAATGCAGCTACTTTTAGCTTGGAAAATAGTAAAACGTAGCAATTTCCTATACTCATAAATATGACCAAAATTTTGAATCCCCATATCTCAATCCGCCCAAATCACTAATTTAAACAAACAAATCCCTCCATTTGACCTCAACTTCAACTTCAACTTCAATTGAACTTCCTCCGAAAAAATTAACCGCCACAGCCTTCTTCTTCTTCAATCTTTCCCCCCATCTTTCTATTAGGTGAGATGGAAGACAACCGTTTATTTTAATTTATGTTTCTGTTATTCAATAAGCGTGAGATTTATCTCCACGGATTAGTTTTGTTATTCGACCTGGTCGATTAGATTGTTGTGTAATGATGATAGCTTGATTTAGTTGTTCACGTTAATGTATTGTTCTCGATCTGCTTTAAATACAATGTGTTCGTAATTTCGTTTGTACTTTTGCTTTTGGGTTTCCATTAATTTGGATACGTCAGATCTGTATTTTTCAAGGTGTTTACAGTTTGACGCAGTGATATTGATGCGTGATACGCTTCTATTTTCCAAGTGGTCATGTTTTCGCAGGAAGTAAATTAATATCCCCGATGACGATGTTATAGTTTTTATTGGATTTCTGATCTGTAATAGTACAGACGATCAGTCTGGTTGACATGTAATTTAAACATTCTTGCAATATGTCAGTTATTACTAGAGGCTAGTTAGATTGGATGTCAATTCCACTCATTGCAATCGCCGCTGAGCGTTTTTCCCAGCATTTTGGAATGATTGTTCATTTTCATTCCTCCATATGCACTACATACATGCTCATTATAAAATTCACATTTTAGAAGTTTAATCTGTTTAGTTCTTTCTCTTAAAATTTCGAAGTTACCTAATTATTTTTTTGCCCGGTTTGAAGTTTAGGTTAAAACATTATATGTTTGTAGTCATACATCTTCACCATAAGTTTCATAATTTAGATGATTCATTTTGGATTTGGCGCCAGTTCATTTTTTTTTTAAATGAGCTTACTTGATTTTATGTTTCTCAAGTTGGATGTTTAGGTTAAAATATCGCATGTTTATAGTGATACATTTTGACCATAAAATAAATAATTCAGATATGGTGCATAATCCGTGTTAGATATTTCCAAGCCGGTTTTGTAAACTCGTGGTTGTGCTACAAAATATGGTGCATAACTTTATAAAAGTTTTCGACCAATTTGATTCGTATTTCAGCCTTACAACCTGTTTTGTTCACAAGAAATTCTTTTGTCTTTTCTTTCTAGAGGTTGAATCTTTCGATACATCACAGATTGGTATTGATGGGGCTAATGTTGCTATTTCCCCCCAAGTTTTCCCTGGACATGAGCACGCAAAGTACATTTTAATAATGACTCCTTGGTTGTTCTTTCGTTGTGTATTTTTTGTAGCTGAATCCCAATTTATTAGTATGTCGTTCGTAGAGGTCCACCAATTCTTGCAGTGTTCTTGCTCATAGTCCAATGAAGCATTCAATCACGTCAATTTCTGCTAGGTTTTGTAGATGTTCATACCCAATAGTAATTTCAAATGAAACATTAGAGTTTTAATTCTAAACATTATATATTTAAAGTAAATCATACAGGTCATATGTTACTTATTCGTAATTTCATTTAATGTTTCTTTTTATTTTTTCTTCTATAATCCGTAACTTTTAAATATTATCAATATAAACATTCCAATTTTATGTTGAAACATAGACATTAAATCATATAACAATGAAATTCAAACCTGAACATAGATTTTGTATTTCATGAACAAAAAAACTTCATATTTGATTAAAAGAAAGATAGTACGTATGGTTTAAAAGCTTGCACAGATAGTGTAAAACATTCATAATTTAATAAATCTAATCGTGCATCGAAAGGCAAACGATATCTTCACAAGATATATTAGCAACAACAACGATTTGTTATTCGATTCCTCCAGTTGAGAGCATCTTAACAATGAGATTCAGTCAAAGTAATGAAACGTTAGAATTCTATTGCAATCTAACACTGAAATCACAAACAAAATTAGAATCAAATAGCACATAAAATATAATCTTAAATTTTAATGAAAGTTACAAGAATGAGTTCATTCTTATGCGGTTTGATACACGAAAGAGTGCTTGATCTGTTGAGGTTTCCGGAGATTTGCAATGCCGATGTCGATCAATGTGAATTTGAGGAATGTAAGGCGACATAATCGAAGATCGCAGAGTGTGTTTGAAGATTTGTGGACTTTTCGTTCAAGTTGCAACTAGGGTTTGGGGAAAAAGAAGAGGTTTTACCTTAAATAGGCGCGTGAAATAACCCAAATACTTTATGATCCGATTTTTAGCCGAATTTGCTTGATATTAACCCGCGAATTTGCTTGCCTTTTGTCTTATAATTGCAATTCGGTCCTTGGTCTTTCCATGGCTTGTGGAAAAACCGTCTTTCAAGAGGTAGACTCTTAGTATACTAAACAATTATTGGAGACAATGTAAGATAAAGTATTGGGAAAGATCGCATTTCCATAGGTTTATGAAAAATTGGGGCTTAGTTAGAATAATAAAAAGGTAAAAGGTTTTAGTTGCAATATTAAAAATTTATTATGCAACGTGAAGTAGCTATAAGTTTTATGACCCGACTAATGCAACCCAACAATTTTATCTTCATTTCTTCTAATTTACGATTTAAACCTTGATTTTTCCATTGCTTATAGAAATACTGTTTTTCAAGAGACGGACTCAAAATGCAATATATTCCCCATATGAAAATATATAAAATAAGGAATTCATGTATAATTGTGCAATCTATATACTACACAATCTATGATGATATTAAGTAAATAAGAAGAATAAATTGATTTTAAACATGAAACAAACAATTTAAGTTTTGCCCAATAGATATATAACGGAACAAGATGGATTTGTGAAAACTATAATTGGTAGTGGTGGTGGGAGTCTTTGAGGATCTCCAAATGCAAACATCAAAATGAAAAAAATGTCATTTGCCACATAGGAAAATGTGGTGCTCATATGGTGATTGTGTTCATAAGCTATGTCGTTGGATGTATTTCAGTGAACATCAGTTAGCTTGGGGAAAACTGAATTTGTCATCGAAGGCTCTGACTAAAGGGGGTTTCGATTCTCTTTTAAGGCAGACACTTGCGACAGATCCCAATGAGGGTTGAAGAAGTCCTTTGCTTGTTATCTTTCAATTGCAACAAGTCCAGCTGCCGGAACTCTTTAGTTGTCAACAGCTCAAGTGGGGGGTTCTGCATTCACATGTTCAATGCACAAGTGATTCTCTGGTTTTAGTATCCTCTTGGTTTTTAGATCTGGGGATTCTTATGTTTTGGATTCTCATATCTTTTGACTTGTCTTTCATTGCTTCCATGAAACCCTCTTGATATTTTATGCAACAACATATTCTATGTCTAAGTACAATCTCTATTTAAAACCCTGCAGAAACGTTGCCAACAGCTCGAGTGGGGTTCTGCATAGGCTTTTATATGATGTTGACTGAAATGGTTTGTTCAGGGTTTAGGGTTTATGGACAGAGCATGAGGAATGGAAGTCGACCACCACATTTTGGCAAAAGCAGTGGAGGCATGCCCGCCACATCCTTCAGCAGGTGGAAAAATTGAGCATCATTGAAATTGATCCCAAAATGGTGAGTTGGTTACCCGTTAACATTAATTTTTCTAAGTTTGTTGAGATACTTTGTTTATACTGGGTTTCCTTCCTCTCTATCAATCTGTAACTGATAATGTTGTAGTCATGAAAGCTCTAAGCTACTTTAGCGAGGGAGATAATTTTTGTCGGACAATCTATATGGTATTGGATGTTGTTGTTGTAACTAAGATTTTAGTCGGAATCTGTGTGAACTCATTTGTTTGAGCCTTCAACTGCTCACTAAAGTTGGAATATTAACACCCAAAGAAATGCTGCTGTTTTGGCTGATAACTCCTATGTTTTACACAGTTCATTGTATAATCAGGTTATAGAATCAGAATTGATGCGTAGAAAGAATTTACATTTTATAATTCAGTTATTACTTAACTGGATGTAATTGACATACGCCATAAGGTGCCATTGCCCGACGCATATCATGTGAGTAATTCAGATTAAAAACGAAGTTGGCAAGAGCAGAGATTGGAATAGGATTGTGCACACCTGGTTTATAGCTTTTAAGATTTGAGATACACGAAGCAGTAATTATGCGAGGCCTGGATTCCCACTTTTAACTCTTCCTTTTTTGCTGTTGCCATCCTACTTTTTATCTTATCATGACAGCTAGTGTTTTATTTAGCTACAAAGTTACTGTGTAATATTTATGTGAAATTCCATTTTTGCGGAAAACTAAATCATTCTAGCAGACATTTAGTCGACATGCTGCTTAATTTCAGTGCTATATCCTGCTTGCACTATATTTGGTGAATCCAATGGGCATCTGCATCTGTTTTATATGTCCAGATTATGAACTTGAGATTCATGAAATGGCTCAGGGTGGTTTGTCAAGTACCGAATTCAGCTAGAAGGACTTGGCAAAGCATTTCCGTGGTTGGATGGGAATGATCTCCATCTTGGGACTATTCGGGTGTGCTATCACTTATCAGTGCTTGCAGTGATGAGAGGCGAGAAAGAGGAGGATGCGTTCGTGGTGTTGCTGGAGGAAATGGCTACTTCTATGGAGAATGGTGTAAGTTTTAACATCTTCATTACTTTTAGTACTGGAACTGTACAATATGCTTCTTCGTTTACATCATAGTTTTCGCCCTTGATTGTGCATTACTGCATTGTTACATTACCCGTGTGCTTATAAATGCTTGGATTTTCTGTACATGTACACTCTGGTTTGAATCTTTTGTTTGAAAAGTCCATGCTGTAAAATGTCTCATGTTTTGATAATGTTGAAGATTTGACTTGTTCTAGCCATTACTCCCTTCCATAGTGTACAAAAAACGGATTACTTGAAATTGTGTGATCATGTCCGGATAATGAAAACAATGGAGTTTACTACAGAATGTTAGGAAATCCAACAAAAAGACACAGAAATACCAACCACCCAAATCTGATGATTTCTAAATAAACAATGGAAAAGAAGAATCTATAATACTGAATGATTGACATGTCCTAAAACATCAGCATTCAAGATTCATATCAGAATGAATCTTCTGACAACACTATGAAAGACATTCGAATAAACGTAATAATCAAAAGATGCTAAGCATCTGTCACTCTCCCAAATCCTACACACTCCCAAGCAGAGAACAGCATCACTATCAAGGAATCCCTAACATACAAATACAACAGCCAAATGTTATGCTATCATCTGTTTTGATGCAGCAGCCAAATGCATTCCTAACTAGAAACTCAAACATGAAGATCCTCTGCTGTGCTTATGAGTGCTCCAATAACATAATAACCTCATTATTGCAATTCAATAGTTAGAAATACATAAACAATGCTAAACAATGCTAAACAATTCTGGAAACAATGCTCACCTGTATGACAGTTTCCACACAACACAGTTATATCAAAACAAAACTTGACCTGCAATGTGGATAGTTTTAGCAGCAAAATAATGATGATATTGCATAAACACAGAGATCAAACATCAGTGTCAGAATCAATTATTAGGAGACAAAGATCATCTGATATAAGCTCAAATTTGCTGTCTCAACAAGAAAAAAACTACTTCATCATCTATTAATCTATGCTCTACGAGTATGTCTTTACAGTGTTAAAAATGTTGTTCTATTCTAACAAGACTCCATGGCTCTGAAGATCTCATCCACATTGAAGAACTCATCATCTAGCTCCAGCAATTCCCCAAATTCCCCGCAACCCGTCTCTCCGGGCGCTGCCATTTCTTCAGCAACTTTAATCACCATCTTTCCACCTTCGTCTACAATATCAAACATCCCCTGTAAATCCTCCACATTCTCCCATTGTTCTATATCCTCCACAGGAGTGATTTCCGGGGCAGGGGAAGAGGCAACGATTACCGGGGCAGGGGCAGGCTCCGGAACGCTGATTTGCTTCTGCTTTTTCGAGGCCTGTCTGCTTCTAGCAACCTTTCCATCAACACAACTCTTGCTATCATCCCTTTTAATTTTACATATTACTTGACCTTGCCAACCCAAATCCTGGATTTCGGGGAATGCCTCGGGACGTATGGTGTATTCATAGATGGTCCATTGCCCCACAGTTGGCCGACCGTCAGCTGATTCGAATGATAGAGTCCTGTAGTAACCAACAACGAGTTCCGGACGAGTAGATGAGCGGACCTCAGTCTGTGATCCGGTGGATTTCCAAGTTCCGCATCCGGCCTTCCTCTTTTTCTGAATATTATTGGACTTCTGAGTCTTGCCCACATTCGAAACCTTGGAAAATAAGATCAGAGTGTGGGTGGGGGAGCCAGGCTCTGACAGCCATTGATACGGAGAGCAGCAGAATCTGAGCCATGGGTCGACATCGTCTCCGTAGATGGGAGCCTGGAGAATCCCAGTATTAGGATATGGGACTTCGGGTCCGAGTATGTAACTCCTGAGGTGGAGGATCAACTCTTCATCGGTGGGCGAAAGGACCCTCCCACAGTAAGGCAGCGCCCAATCCATGGAAATCTTCCAGCCGAAAACCCTAACCTTGGGGTTGAAGAAAATCAAGAAATGGAAGAAGGCAAAAAAACCCCAACTTTGGGGTTGAAGAAAATCAAGAAATGGAAGAAGACAACTCTTCAATTGCAGGATCAGGGAGCAGATTTTCAGGATTGAGGGAGAACAACGAGAGCGAGAGGAGTGCTGGGGAGTGAAATTGGGGGTGAATTTCCAAACAGGGCTTCCAATTATATAGAGAAATAGAAGAAGATCCAGTTTAATGCCGTTGGTGAAATTTGAACTATCCCCTGGGTTTGTTGGGTTCACCCTTTCCGCGAAACTTTATTTTTGCGATATTATCGGTCTTACACCCCGCACTTGTTTGGTTTTTCATTTTTACCCCTAATCTTATTTTCTATTCTTAAATTGAGATACTCTCTCTGTTTTGTAATTTATGACACACTTACTATAAATAAATATTTTTTTATTTGACACTCTTTCCATTTTTGAAAAAATTCTTTCAATCAAAATGTTTAAATATTAAATAAAAATACATTAAAAACATTCATCATTAAATAAAAATATTTTAAAATAATAGGAGAAGGTCTCTTGACAGGAAGCCTTTTCTAAGTTATGGACAATCCATTGTATTTTTTCACTTATACATTGCATTTTAAAAAATTTCTTACCAAATTAAAACATTTTAAAATGTATATTTTATTAATTTTTTTTATATTTTCATATTCAAATACACATTATTACTTTTTTAACTTATTAAATACAATACTTCCCCGTCCTAAACTAATTTGCTTAACAATTATTATCACATTATTAGGGGACCTATCCATAAGTTTCTGGATTGGCAACCCTTCCTTAAATTTCCTCTAGTAATAAAATATTATGGATAACATTAAGATTACATATTAACATCAAATAAAAAATATAAATCGACTTAAAATAGTTAACATCAAATAAAATGATTTTAAAAATAATTTAAACTAATATTCAAATAGTAAAAATTAATTAGAAAACACATCTAAATCGAATAGTTAAACATAAAACTAATGCACTAAAAAATTTTAAAAATAAAAAGTTAAACTTCAAGCTAAAATCAAAATTTAAAATCAAATCAAATATACTAAAAAACACATCAATTTTTTTAATAAAATCAAAATACTGACATATTAAAAGAAAATATCAAAATGTCATCATGATGTAAAAGTCACAAGTATAAAATTTATGAAGTTTAAAAGGAATATTAAAATTAAATAAATTCTTAAAGGTCAAATAAATAATTAACTATCATCGAGTATTTATAAATTGCCGCAAGTTCAAATATTTTTTAATAGAAAAATCCTCATACAAAAAATAATAAAATTCATCATTTTTAACGAAATCTTCTAACTAAATTTTATAAATGTAAAACGTGACACGTTAAAAATAATTAAATGTATATTTAATTTGCAATTTGAATATATATCTAATAAATTTAAATTGATGTGAATTTCGAACAACAAAATTAGAAGAAATTAAATTGATGTGAATTTGGAACAATTGATTCTTTGACAAATATGTTGATAAGCCAGATTGATGACTTTAACACGAGTCTTCTTTCTGCTTGAAGGAGTCAGTTAAAATTTTAGCCACCTTATACTCCCTAGCATTATTTTTTAAACTAAGAATACACTTGAGTAAAGTGTTAAAATAACCCTACCTTTAATACGAAAGTACCAATATAATCCTCTAAAATCAGAATGTGCGAAAATAATCGTAATTTTATTAATTATGTGCCAAAATAACCCTTGGATCCGTTGACTGTGCTTGTAAACGCTTGAGTTAACCGGTTTTTGTAGTAAATGATGATTTTAACCCCCCAATTAAAAAAGGAAAAAGAAGAAGAAGAAAATACATCTAAAATACTAAATTTCCCCCATTTCCCCTTCTTCCTCATTTCCCCTCCACGTTCTTCTTATTCTCATCGCAAGTGGCGACGCCCCATTTCCCTTTCTTTTCCATTTTCCCTCCACGTCATTCTTCTTCTCATCGCAAGCGGTGACGACGTCATTTCATCTCCGGAGAGGGGTTTGTTCTAGGACCCTGTTTAATGGGCCTCTATGATGATATTGGTCTAAGCTCAGGTGGAGTTTGGGTGGCAAGCTCTGACGGTGTTGGTTTGAGCGCCGACAGGGTTAGGGTGCTGGCAAGCTCGACCGCAAGTTTGATTCTCCTTCACCGGTTTTGCAAGAATGCCTCCTTTCTATTCTCCTCCGCTAGTCACCACCGTGACTTCGATTCGCTGGAGGTTGCGGAGGAGAGGGTTTAGCAAGAAGAAAGAGGGGTGGTTGGCAAGTTCGACGAGTGGCCAGAAGAAAAGGGGGCATTCGACGGTTGGTGGCGAGGTGACTCTGGGGTCCAACGGGGGTGAAAGGGAGAGGAGAGGGAGGAGGAGGGTGGTGGAAAGGTGTTGATCGGTGGCTGAGAGAGGGTGGTTGGGAGAGGATTGTTGGGCAGCGGATGACTGTTGTTGCTATGTTTTTATATCTTGTTTTTGGTGGTGAATTCGAATAAAATGGTATTTTGTTTTGGTACTGTTTTGGTGTGGATTGTGACAGAGGAGCTTCTGTAGATAGCAAGAGAGATGGAATTAATTGCGACCAAGGGGAGGGAACCCAGGAAGAAGATGAGACGGAGGTGACAGAGGCAGGGAAAACGACTTGTCGGGAAGAATGTTAGGAAGAAGAAAAAAAAGGATCAGTTCACCTTTTCCATTTTTGAATAACAATAGAATTTAGGTAAAATATATAGATTACTTGGGAGGGCAAAACGAAATTCTATTTTAGCAGAAATGCCCAGGGGCATATTAGTCTTTTTACGTATGGTCAACTGTCGAAAATATAAGTCAATGCCGGAATCTGACTGGAAGGTTAGATTGACACAATTCATCATAAAGTAAGGTCATATTGGCACTTTCTGATTTTACAGGGTTATATTAGTATTTTCATCCTAAAGGTAGGGTTATAAAAGCATTTAACCCAATATATTATAATGACGTGGCTAGTAACATTTATCAAATTTAACACTTTAGATGCTTTTAAGTCTTGTTCAGGGCACGGAATATGAAGACTAAAAACCTTTTACTCCCACTTCAATCTTATAGAATTGAATCTCCCTTTATATGCACTCATAATGAACACTTTTTGGACCAACACGAACACTTAAATATGTACATGTCTTTGTTTTATTTTAAATATTGTTTTGAAAGATTCATGTGTTTGTTTTAAAATAGACAAATCTGGTTCATTATGCTGTAAACTGCAAAGTATGAGACAGAAAAGAAAGACTGAAGTATAATTCATTATGCTCGGAAGGCGATGAGATTCTGACGCACTCCACACAACCCTCAAATTCCTCCCAAGGATCATTCCCTGCAAGAAGAACATCATCCTCGAAATCGACACAAACAAGTTTCCAGCCAGAACCCTTTGTGTCATTCGGCAGCCACGTCATTCGCTCAATGGCCAATAGGTTGGAAACATGAATGGTACGAGTTCCAATCATTCTGATCCGGGTAAAACACGCGATTGGCGTTAGCGTAATCTACCTGGAGAATGCGTGGATCCTACTTCACCCTAGGACTAGATTCAGGAACATCTTATCACTCACCTGGTTACTCAAAGTTGCATGAATCTGATGTCGACGCACTGGCCTAATGCATAATGGCTGAACTGATCGGGTTGAAGGCTCATATGGGCATGTTGAGTGAGAATGCAGGTTCGTTTGCTGTTCTATTCGTAAGACTTCCAACCGGAGGCAGAGTCACCAACGGACCACTACAGGCATGCCATAGCTCCGAGTTTCTGAATTAGTACTGCATTTCTGAAGATCCTCCACTGTGCTTCTCAGATCTCCATTTAGGGAGATATCATTCTTCAATTCATCGGCTACATTGTCGCTTCCTTCATGATCATCATTGGCAGCATCATTATTCAATTCGATCTATTCAATGTTTCAAGTCTGCCACTGAATACATGGTTCAAACTTCAAAGACTTCACATTTGTGGGGCTTCAGATTGTCCTTTCCCATTTTCCAGTCAATAAGTCTGTACATCATACTTTTCTTCATGGGTGATCACTGGTCACTCTTGAACTCATTCATCCCACAAAATGACTCAACCAACCAACCACTAGTACGTAGTTTACTCTCATAAATTCAGCAGGATGTATCAATTTGAGGATGGCCATAATTTCTGGTGACAAAAGTAGAGTCTGAAAAATACAAACAGGAATCAAAATCGAAACTTTTTTTGAGTTGGGAGTGGATATCCAAATCAAAGTGACCCCAATTGCGTAGATGGCTACTGTTGGGGATTTTAACCTCGAACACACACATTATCAAGATTAAAACCGCCATTGGTTCCGCAATAACGATCAAAGTACAATCAACCAACCAAACTAACAAAGAAAATAAACACTACACCGATTTTACGTGGAAACCCAAATCGGGAAAAAACCACGGGAATCAAACGATTCCAATCCACTAGAAAACAGAAAGAAAGCATGTTCTTATCACTCAACATACAATGTCGCACAATTCGCTCAAACTATCTCTAATCTACCAAACCCTTAAACAAACTAACTAATCCCCTTCTTCACCATAGCTAAAGAGGAAGAACACTTAGACAAGTTTCCACTCTCTAACTCTATCTTTTAAGGTGGTGGCTACTACAATAGAACAACATGTCTATTTATACTAAACACACCCTTAAACTCTAGGTCTAATCTTATTGGGCCTAAACT
>JAULKM010147432.1:0-17589 GCA_032355605.1 Rubia tinctorum | reverse complement strand
AGACTATACTAACTTTCGATAAGTCTTCAAGTGGAGAACAAGTTTTTCTTCTTAGCACCTTTCACAGAAAAGTACTCTCTCATTACCAGATAAAATGATCCAATTACTTTTTCACGATCTTCGATAATTATGTTTGACTATCGATATCTTTAGTTACATTCAACAATTTTGCATAAAAAAATTTATATTTAGAAAATAGATGTTAACATAAATATAACAATATATCATATGATATTTATATATCTATATATAAACAAAATTATATATATATTATATATATTTATACTATGTAGGCATCATAACAACCCACACCGTGTCTAACCATTTTTTGTTGGGGTAAAGGATTTTTTAAATATATCTGCAGGACCCAACACAACCTTCACATAACCAAGTTAAGATATCATCTTGGTAAGTTTCTCAATTTGTATATTGATGTGTGAAATGACTTATCTGTAATAGTCATTGAATGTGTATTGTGAGGTTCATTTATGAATACAATATATATATATATATATATATATATATATATTTTTTTTTTATAGAATTATCCAATTTTCCAAAATGCATTTTGATTTCGGATCCTTTTTCGCATTCTATACAATCAAAATTTTGAAATACGTTGGTTAAAAAACAAATGGAATGCAAACATTACAAAGTCGGAACAAAATACGCTAGTTAAATTTTTTTTCCAAGGGCTCTCTAAAGTGTCGTGCAATGCCACTATCAACGACGGAAACATAAACTTCTTTTGACGAATGGATTGAACTATGGCAATGGTAGGGATGACGGTTCAACCATCATCAGTGGCAATTTTCGACACCATTAACACACCAATGCAAGAATGCTCATTAACGGCTCCGTTGCACAACATTTTTTAAGTTTCGGGCTCGGAACCATCGTTGTTCATATGTTCCAATTTGAAAACATGTGGTTGGCGGGATGGTAATTGATGGACGGCTATTTCAGACCAATATACGACGTTTGAAGTTAAACCGTTGCTCAAAGATATATAATTAATGATGATTAATAATAAACCACCATATAATGCCCCAAAACACGACGGTTACTTTTAAACCACCGTCCTAGTAAACCTGTTCCAATTTTGGATCTATGTGGCACTCGGGTCACGATTTTGGAAGTAAAAATAGTTGTGTTAAATTTTTTTAAAAAATAGATTCCATGCACATATATAGGATGCGTGCAGCCAATGCGTATAGTTTCTATGGTATGTGTTTCATATCCTTAGGTGGAATATGAAATAGCTCATTTTGAATAATTATTACTATGAATTACATACATTCCATTCAATCATCCTTTTTAACCTACATTGTACAAACATATCAACTAACTATGGACCCACTCAGTTCACCCTCATTTTTTCCCAAAGAATTGCACCAGAAAAAGAGGTATGGAGACACCTTTCAAGAAAGTCCCGGATGAGATTGTTGTTGATATTCTAAGACAAGTTGTGTCAAGTTCATCCTCAAACCTCCTTAACATGAAACTATGATATGTTTTCCTTTGTGTTAAGCCTAGTATTTGTTTCCCCCTTTTGCTTGAAATAAAGGTTCGATTGTGGTTCACTTATGTTGTTTTCATATAATGTAGTTGAAATAAGTTTTATGCTCTTTCAAATGAAGAATTTATTTATCAATAAATGTCATTAGAAAAGTTTATGATTGTTTAATATGATGATGATGGCAATCAAGTATCAGACTTTCTTGGTACATGTTTACGGTGAAAAAATCTGAAAGCATTGTACAGAAAAGGAGTGGTGAGTATGAATGTATTAGATTCAAGAATATATTTTTGGTAACATATATATGTTATTCTTCTATTTTATTCGTTTTCGGTAAGATAATGTTGGAGGGGATAATCTTGTTAATGACTTAGAATGCCTTGAAGAAGATAAGTTTATGCCATGTATGAGCTTATTACACGTTGCAAGTAATTTCACTCTTTATGGAAGGTGAACAGAAGATGAGAGGAGTGGGATTTCTTATGGGTATCTAGGAACCAGGATTGAATCCCATAAAGCTCAATGATTGTCGTCAACAGTTGGTAAACATTTTGAGGACATTTTCAACATGAAGCAATCATCAATCATTCTCGTCCAACTTTTTGCACTAAAAATCACACAATCAGAAGATTCAGTTGGGATAATGAATGTGAGGAAAATGATTGTGTTGGCTTTCCTGCGAAGTAGAAACCACCCCCATCTATAATGTTGTCTCTAGCTTACAAGAAGTAATATATTCAAAATAATGTAACAATGTACGAGTTTTGGACAACTAATATGTTATTATTAGCTTGCTTCTGATTATATTTTTTAACATAATCAAATTCAGGTGTAAAAATGGTGATATGGTTCAGTGTTTACAAATTGTCGGTAATGATTTTGAAATTGGAAGATGAATATTGTAACCGGTTTGGTCATGTTCGATTAATATTTGAACATCAGAAGTATATCTGGATCTTTTTTGTTTATTGATTTAGTAATTCAGTTTTCATAGAGTCCAACCCAAAAGTATAGGCGACACTGGAAGTTCTAGAACACACGACTGATGTGTTCTAGTTTGATGGCTTTTACGATATCAGAACTATAAGAGGTTTGATTTTCTAAATTAGTTTACAAATAAATCCATCAAAGCATGACAAATTTATAAGTTCTTTTGTATAGTTTCCTTGGTAGTATCCACACTAGCTTACGTTTTCAGAAGTTGTTTGGAATTTATTGACTAATAGGAAATCATGTGGAACTTTGAAGAACAAGTATTTCAAAAAATGAAGTGTTAGCCACATTCTATCCCATTGAACAAAAAGTATTAGCTATGCTCGAAAGACAATGTTTCCTTAGTGATTGTAATTTTACAACACAACATGTTGTTTTGAAAAAAAACATTACATACGTGGAAAAATCTACAACAAGCTAGATTTTGTAATCTAATGGGAAGTTCCAGAATGTGATTCTCTGAAATCTATCTCCGCGTGCCTAACTACCCTAAGAGTCTTCTTCATTTCATATGTCTTCTTCCTCAATTGTATTATCTTATTTACCACCTTCATTTTTTTGTACATGTTGTACATGAACAAGTTGCCGTCCTCTTCTCCTAAAATTTTTTGCCTCATTTATAATAATTGGAATATGATTAGTAAGTGAAGTTGAAATATCACAAGAAAATTTTTGTTTCAGCTTCATCGACGTGCCCTCTCATACTTCCTTCTCTGACGACCCTTCATGTATGAGTTTTCGCTTCTTTTTCTCAAAGAATTTTTTGTCATACATTTTAGGTAGAACTTCTATGCTGCAAAAGGCAAATTTTCCGCTTGTTCTAGGAATTTGGAAGTGAGCGTGCTTGAGAACTTCCATGTTCGCAAGGATGATTGAAGACAACATGTGTTGCACAATGGTGTAGCCAGGATTAATCTTCATATTCTTTAGGAAATTGTAGAACATGATATTGGTGACTGTTCGCTCGCATATCTGAACTCCTTCTAGAACCAAACCCCTTGCCACCATCTCGAACAAAATCTGATTTTCTATTGTCTGGTTCATAGTAAGACCTGTTGAATTATGATTATCTGAGCTCAGTAGGATTCAAAATCGGAGGCTCACATGTACTGGCCAGTTCAACTGATTTTAAATATTTAGAGGGACCACCTTCAACCGCCGGATAACACTTCTCGAGACCCTGGTAAGTACAACCCAATATGTCATTGATCTTCTATGGGTACCTCAAATCTACTACCATTGATCGTAGTAGAGAAAAACCCCATATCAGCCTCCACAACATTGGCATGAAATTGATACACTTCGTCAAAGCCTACTGCATCGACAATGGCTAGGATCTCGACACAACATTAGAAATAAAACAATGAACCAACATTATTCAACCATAGCCTCGTGCTATCATTCAATTATAATGCTTATGAAACTAATAGCCTTACATTCAATTTTAGGTTCACAAGCATGCCCTCCATTAGGAATCACATACATACTGATAATGTATGGGCCGGAGCGGCGCGATAGGTATCAAGAAGTGTAAATGAAGTGCCTACTCTCCAGGGACGCTGCCTGTCTAGCAGGACTGCTACATGGGAGAGAAATTAAGCAAGTACAACACGTGGGTAATGATGGGACAACTCCAGTCCCATCATCCACCTAATCATATATAACAAGGAAGAGTACCAGACACAAGGTAAGATTTTCCCAAATCATTACTATTCACTTGGATACTACTCTACATGACTCCGATGTCTAACAGGATAGTCGAAACATGCGCGGCCCTGGGCCTGCTTGCTTGACCTTTCTCTGGCTTTCTTGTAGGTTCAGGTGCATATTGAGCTAAAGGAGATTGACATCAGAGATACTACAAATTTTGGTATTAACATTGGCACCGTCTGTGGGGATTTTGCAAAACAAAAAACACTGAACATCCATGAAGCTTGAAGAAAATGGAGGCAAGGGAACCAACGGGCATGTACAACCAGGTGATAATGGAGGACGTGACACAAGGGGATGATCTTGCCCCGATGCCGACCGGGGAGAGGCATCAAATCCGAACGACGGAGGAGGTGTTGAACAATTTAGAGATTCTTCAAACAATAATGTCGTCTCAAAGAGAGATAGAGGATAAACAGCCCTGACGGAGGGAGCACGACGTGCGCCCAACAAAGCTTTTCCCGGAGCAACAGGGAGATTTCGAAGCACCCACTGGAAGAGAGAAGACGTCACAAATGGTCCAAAGTGAAGGGAGAGAGGCAGTGAGAAGTACGACTTCATCAAAGAAAAAGAAACCAGGGGGAGGTGAGGAAACAGTGGCGGACCACGAATGGACAAAAGGTTATGTACCACTCCATAAGAACAAGGAGTAGGCTGGGCGGAAAGCACCGCGAAGGGAAATACTCGAAGGCCAAACCAAGAAGACCCAAGACAGAGGCTCGCCATTCACCAGGCGGATATAGCTATTCAAGGCAGACCCAAAGCTAAAAATACCAATGAACCTGGGTCAGTACAATGGCGAGACGGACCTGGAGGACCATCTACACACTTTTTGCACCAACATGGCCATTTTTTATTCTACAAGCTATATGTTGCAAGGTGTTTGCGACCACGCTTACAACCACGACTAGGGTATGGTTCATGAATATGGAGGATGAGACGATAGACAGTTTTTGCCAGTTGGAGGAAAAGTTCATCACCTATTTCAGGAAAAAGAAGAAGTTTCAGAAGACGAGGTCGGAGCTGCTGGTCATTCGAAAAAAGCAGGCGAAAACGCTGTTAGCATATTGGGAGAGGTTCAACGATGAAGTAAACAAGGTAGAGGAAATGAGCAACCAGTTCCTCATTGACACTTTTGTGACCGGCCTCAGGCACGAGTTGTTGTTGTGAGGCTTCACTCTGGACTCGCCATCCACTGTTGATGACTTGATGATGAGAGTGGAAAATTTCCACATGGCGGACTTGGCTGATGGAAGGCGAAAGAAGCAAGACGGTGGACATGGAGTTCATACTTGTAAAGGCAAACAACCCCTACAATCTGATATTGGGCAGACCAGTGTTAGCATTGCTAAAGGGCATAGTGTCGACCTTGCACCTTTTATTAAAATTCCCAACCAGAAGGAGAATAACAACGGTGAAGGTGTATCAACAGAGAGCCAGGGAATGCCACAAGATCGCACTCAACAAAAGGAAGCGAGGTGATGAAGGCGGAGGCAGTGGGATGCAGGTAAAACCTGTCAGAAAGCAAAGCTTATCAGATTAATCACAGGTGGAAATAATGAAAATGACCCAATGAAGCTGGGCGCAAAAGTGGAAATGATAGTTTTGAATAAAGGCCGGTCGGTACAGGTAGGGATTGACGTCCCACCTCGGATGAAGGACCAACTGATAAAGGTTCTGGAGGAAAATGGGCAAGCTTTTTCCTGGAAAACGGAGTACGTGACGGGAGTGTCGAAGGATGTAGGCTGTCATGAGCTGAAGGTGGACCCATCTTGTAGACCAGTCAAACAGAAGCAGGTGATATTATGCAGAGAGGAATTAAGCTGTCAACAAAGAAGTGGACCAGCTAGTGGCAGCGAGGATCCTGGAAGAAGTGCCTTATCCAATGTAGCTGGCTAACCCAGTGCTGGTCAAGAAAAGGGACGGTAGTTGGAGGATGTGTGTCAACTACACAGACCAGAACAAGGCCTGCCCGAAGAATTGTTACCCCTTGCCGGTCAGTGATCAAAAGGTAGACTCTCTTACCAACTATCCAATTAAATGTTTTCTGGATGCATACAAGGGATACCACCAGATTCCTATGTTGGAAAGTGATGTTGAGAAGACTGCTTTCATCACGAAAAAAGGGCTTTCGGTTATCGAATGATGCCTTTTGGCCTGATAAACATTGGGGCAACGTATCAAAGGGTGGTAGAAAAGGTATTCTAGAAACAGATTGGGAGGAACCTGAAGGTGTATGTGGACGACATGGTGATAAAAAGTAACCAATACGAGGCTTTCATAGAGGATATCAGGGAGACTCTATTGCAGTTCAGGAAGACCGGGATGGAATTGAACCTGCCCGACCAAATTCTAGTTTGGAGTAGGAGCAGGAAAGTTCCTGGGGCACATGGTCTCAAACGAGGGCCTGCAGGCGAACCCCAAAAAGATAAGGGCGATCCTACAGATAAAGCCACCGAGCACGGTGAAGGAAGTTCAGAGTCTAAACGGGAAGCTAGCCACTAAGAACCATTTTATGTCGTGAGCGGCTGAAAGGGCACTCCTATTTTTTCAAAACTCTAAAAGGATATGTGAACAAGAAGGGAACGGTGCATTGAGAGGAGCCTCAGGAGAAGGCATTTGAAGAATTGAAGACATATCTGAAGAATATGCCCACACTAACCAGTCTGTGGAAGGGGGAAACCCTATACTTGTATGTGGCAGCGAGCGATAAGGCCGTGCGCGGGGCACTGGTTAGGGAAGAAAACAGGGTACAAAAACCATTGTATTTTGTCAAAAGGGCCCTGAACAAAGGTATACGAGTCAGGAGAAGCTAGGCTTGGCCCTGGTTCATGCAGCGAGAAGACTGAGGCAGTACTTTCAAGCGCATCATGTGGTGGTCCTGACGAACCAACCGCTCAAATCAATATTGACAAAGCCAGAAAGTTCAGGAGGTTAATGAAGTGGGTTGTGGAGTTAGGAGAGCATGCGACCGAATACGCTACGGGAAGAGAAATTAAGGGGAAAGTGATGGAAGACTTCTTGGCAAAAATGTCAGAGGAGAAGAATATGAAAAAGGCTACAACAGAGGTCGAGCCTCAACCTACGAGCAGGGGCGAAAAGATGGACCCGAAAGTAAGGAAGCTATATGTGGACGAGGTATCCGGAGTAGAGGGAGCATGTGTGAGACTAGTAATATCGGACCCAGAAGGAGTGAAATTAACCTATGCCTGACGATTAAAGTTCCCGACCTCCAATAATGAAGCCGAGTACGAAGCTCTAATTGCAGACCTAGAGATAGCCAAGAAGTTGGGGGCTAGGAGGCTGCGGGCCTATGGAGATTCGATGGTGGTAGCCAACTAGTACAATGGACAGTACGCAACTAGGTAACGACAATGATGAAGTACAAGGACAAGGTAAGAAGTTTAGCATCCTAGTTCGAAGAATTTGATATCACCAGGAACCCAAGGTCTCAGAATACGAGAGTGAAAGCATTGAGCAAGCTGGCCTCCTCGGCTCATGAACATCTGAATAAGACGGTGCTAGTTGAGAAGCTAGAGTGTAGGTCGACGGACACGAAACTGACACAAATGATACAAGGACCAACGACTAATTGGATGACACCCATTCGCAATTATCTGGATCATGAAGAGCTGCCGGCCAGGAAAAAGGAGGCGAGAACGATAAGGAGAAAGTCATTGTAATATTACTTCAAAAATGGGTTGCTGTATAAGAAGGCTTATACGGAGCCATGGCTCAGATGTGCAAGTCAAGAAAGGGTAGAATTAATTCTCAGGTAAATTCACGAAGGGAGCTGCAACAACCACCAGGGAGCAAGGACAATGACGCTGCGAGTAATAAGAGAGGGGTACTATTGGCCAACTATGAGAGCTGATTCAGAGAAAAAGGCCAAAGAATGTCACAGATGCCAGGAATACGCAAAGATGGAGAAGCTTCCGGCAGAACGAATGACCAACATTAGTTCGCCATGGCCCTTCTCAAAGTGGGGGATTGATATCACAAGGCCCTTCTTAGAAGCTGTAGGAAGGAAGAGATTTTTAATCGTGGTAATCGATTATTTCACTAAAAGGGTGGAGGTGGAAGCTGTCGCAAGCATTACAGGGAGAAAAATCACAGTTTTTGCCTGGAGGAGCATAGTTTGCAGATTTGGTATCCCCCAAGTGATTGTGTGCGACAATGGAAAACAGTTCGCCCATGAACCTTTCAAATCATGGTGTGCGGGGTTGAACATAAGACAACAGTTCAAGTCTGTAGCCCACTCGCAGGAAAATAAGCTGATGGAAGTGACGAATCGGACGATTGTTCTGGGATTGAAAAGGAGGCTGGGACAAGCCAAAAGAGAATGGGAGGAAGAACTAATGAGCATACTTTGGGCATACATGACCACACTGAGAACATCCACAGGAGAATCCCCCTATAGGCTGTACTTTGGATTGGAGACGATAATTTCCCCAGAAGTAGCAGCGCCCAGTAGGAGGGTGGCAGAGCATTTGAACCAGAAAGAAAATGAAGAAGCTATCAGAGAAAGTTTGGAAGCCCCAGATGAGCTAAGAGAGAGAGCGTCGTTAAAAGAGGCGGCGTACAAATCCTGGATGGAACAACAATACAATAGCAGATCCCGGGTGAGAGCCTTAAAAATGGGAACTTGGCATTGAGAAAAAATGAAGCGAGTCGAGCCCAGGGACAAAAGAAGCTGGACGTTGTATGGGAGGGCCCATACAAGGTGATTGAGGTGCTGGGGAAATGAGAGTGCAAGCTGGAGACGGTGGATGGAAGGACGATTCCGAGAACATGGAACATGGCAAACCTTAGAAGGTACTATGCTTAAAATGTTTGTAAATATGTGTATTCATGATAATTGCTTTTGGGCTGTTTAATGTGATGGGCAGGCGAGACGGGGTCCCTAAAGAGATCAAACTTATCGGACTTTTAGAAGGAAGATGATCCTGAGGAGACCCCAGTCTACGTTTCCTGCCTTCCCCTCTTGCGTAAATGTTGACAATGAATGCAGGATCTCAAAAAGGCTAAGATAAATGAACGTCCGGCCGCACGGTGCCCAATTCAGGCTCAAGTTTTTTGCTGGAGCTCAGTGCCAGAAAACGGACATGCCAAATCTCAAAAGGGCTAAGATAAATAAATGTCTGGCCGCACCCAGCGCTGGATGATGCCCGATTCAGGCTCAAGTTTTTGTGCTGGCGCTGACTGCCAGAACAATGTGCAAGCTGAATCTTAAAAGGGCTAAGATAAATGAACGTCCGGCCGCACCCAGCGCCGGACGATATCCGATTCAGGCTAAAGTTTTCGTGTCGGCGTCAACTGCTAGCACAATGTGCACCAAATCTCAAAAGGACTAAGATAAATGAACGTTCGGTCGTACCCAGCACCGGACGATGCCCAATTTAGACTGAAGTTTTCGTGCTGGCGCTGACTGCCAACACAACGTGCAGGCCGAATATCAAAAGGGCTAAAAAAATGAACGTTTGGCCACACCAAGCATCATACGATGCCCGATTGAGGCTTAAGTTTTTGTGATGGCGCTGACTGCTGGCACAACATGCATGCCAAATCTCAAAAGGGCTAAGATAAATAAACATCCAGTCCACCCAGCGTCGAACGGTACCCAATTCAGGCTCAAGTTTTTGTGCTGGTACTGACTGCCAGCACAACGTGCAGGCCGAATCTCAAAAGGTCTAAGATAAATGAACATCTGGCCCCACCCAGTGCCAGACGATGCCTGATTCAGGCTCAATTTTTCATGCTGGCGCTGACTGCTTGCACAACGTCAGGCCAAATTTCAGAAGGGCTAAGATAAATGAACGTCCATCTGCACCCAGCGCCGGACGATGCCCGGTTAAGGCTCAAGTTTTCATGCTGGCGCTGACTGCTAGCACAATGTGCAGGCTGAATCTCCAAAGGGCTAAGATAAATGAACGTCCGGCCGCACCCAGCGCCAGACGATGCCCAATTCAGGCTCAAGTTTTCCTGCCGGCGCCGACTGCCAGGACAACGTGCATGCAAAATATCAAAAGGGCTAAGATAAATGAAATTCTGGCTGCACCCAACGCCGTATAATGCCCGATTCAGGCTCAAGCTTTCGTGTCGGTGATGATTGCCAGCAAAACGTGCAGGATGACTTTCCGGCCAATGCAAAAGCCAGGGAGACACGAAGAATTGGTTAACGAAATTAGTGTTGGTCCCAACAGCCAGCACAATAACACAAAAATAGTAAGGATGCGGAAAATGAGGTAAAAAGGAGCTAAACAAGAAAACTAAGGAAGTTGTCAAAAGAAAGTGCAATATGCAGCATCTGATGTTCCATCCCTCAGCAGGGGAAATAGTTATGCAAAAAAAACAAGTTTTCATTCTTCAAAGTTTCGCTGCGTCGCCCTCCTTGTCAGCCCCGTCAATAAACATTGTGGTCATTTCGCCTTTGATTTCCGAGTCTCCTGCACCCCAACACTGGTCTTTTCGACATCCTGTGCAATTTGGGGAAGCTAGCAGCCCGTGCAATTTCCTCGATCTAAATCATCGAGCCCTCAACAAACTTTTTAGTCCCATTAGAGGAGTGTGCATCGATCTCTCGGGGGGTGCTGTCGAAGGTCCAATAGTTAAGATCGGCCAATGACATCCCTAGGTGCAGCTGGCTGAAGTAATCAGTGAAGCTCTACTCTCGAAAAGGGATAAAGGCATCACCCAGGCCAACTTGAAGTTGATCTTCATCCTCCGTGCGGGATTGGAGGTCAATGGCCCTCATCAGAGCACTGCTCAACAGCTCAGAGGCCTTACTGCTCTGAACTATGTTGAGTAAAGGCTTAGAAAGTCCTGAGTGAAAGCCCACTCCTGAAAGTTTCTCAGCTCAGTAACTTTGGCCTAAGCGTGGCTCAAGGAACTATGTAGAGAGCCAGAAACACCCTTCTCTAGCTCTAGATCTTTCTCCATCTCCGCAACACGACGAGCTTAGAAGCGCAGGAAGATGAGGCCATGGTTTAGCTTGGTGACATTCGCACGTAGCCTGTCGTTCTCTCCTTGCATGGCCCTAGTGGAGCATGGGTGCTAGAGACAGAAGAAAAGCAAATAAGCACAGTAAGAACAAGGTATGTTAGACAAAAAAGGAACAGGACGAACCTCCAGGACTGCTGCAGCTGACCGATTGACCAAAGAGTTTGTGCCGACGACATTCAGGGAGCGCTCGTGTAGCCAGGCGTTAAAGTGTGGAATAGACAGTAGCTGGGAAACCAGTTCTGTCCAAGCAGATGCACGACGCGGGGAACCCAGATCAGACTCTCGGGGCGGAGGAGCATGAGTAAACGAAGGCGAGAATTGGGTGGCTGAAGTAGGATGGGCAGACAGAGTGAGACCCTGTTGGCTACTCGACGGGGTCTTCGGGACCTCCCCCAAGGCGAGGGCGCTCAGAGGCAAGTTGGGACTTGCACCGCTAATTTCTCCCCTCTGCCGCAGCCTACGGATGGTTCTTTTCAGAGAAGGCTCGTCATTGCAGACGTATGTATCAAAGACATCTATTGCCTCCACCTTCTGGTCAACGACGTCAGTTGCATCGTCGGCTTGAGAAACTGGCAACTGCTTCCAGCCCGGCGGGGGACCCTCGACAGGTCCCCGAGAAAGGCAGCCACATACATCTTTGCAAAATAAAAATTGAAAATGTTGAGTGAGTTAAGGAAAGGAAAATAACAGGCAGAGTTAGTAACCCGACCAAAGTTAGTTAATACCGCTCAAGTCAGAGATACCCTCGCCGGCAGAAAGGGCATTAAGGAAGAATGGTAGACAGACAACACGAAGGTTGGAATTACGTAGTAGGTGGTTCCATATGATGCTCACGATTTCAAGACGAGAAATAACAAGTTACAAGGGAAAGGTTTCAATAGCAGAAGGGCGAGAGCCCTGTCCCCTTTCCGGCCCGGAAGGATAAATGACCCTCTCCTCAATCGCATGGCCCTAGACGAGGTCCTCGTCCAAAAAGACGAACCGCCTTTTCCACTCAACGCGATTCGAAAAATAGGTTAACAACTTAACCCCATCCTGCCAAAATTTCAAAGAAACCCAGTCCGGGGGCAGCCTGGCAGGGTGACAGAAGACACGAAATAGGGTGACCAAAGGTTGTATGCGGAGGAGGCTACATAGAACCTCAAAATCTAGGACGAACTTTACAGCGTTGGGAGGAAGGTCAGTCAAGCATAGTTTGTAGAAAGCCAGGGTGGCCTGGAGAAAAGGAGAAAGCGGGAACCTAAGGAAACACTGCTCGAGGATCTTGAGGTAAACAACTACCATACCCTCGGGCACATCTAAGACAGTTTGGATGACCCCAGAAAGAAGAATATGTTCGCGAATGTCATTGAAAAGAATATTTTGAGCATTATTGGTGGCCTCTACCATGCGAAAGGCTGCCCAAAAATCTGGGTTGGTAGTATCGTAATACGAATCCACTTTTGGGAGACCAACGGTGGAAATCATGATGAAAATTAAATGATCAGAGGAAAAGAATAAAGGAGAAAGCAGAAAGGGTGCCTGGAAGGGGATGCAAAAGGAGCACGAGAGCCAAGAAAAGCCAAGCGGGCAGAATCACGGAGAAAATAAACAATGAAAGGAAATTGACGGAGAATATGGATGGGTGAAGACAGAGAAAAGAAGATAAAGAGCGAACAAGGGCAGTTAATTTCTTCAACAGACAGGGGCAACAAAAAGGTAATGATAACTGCCTAGGGACAAAGCGAAGATCACGCAGCCAACGTATAAGAAACTGTCAGAATGGGACACATGGCAGACATCTGGACAGGTAGCGTAACCATCGATAGGCGCATTAAAGAAAGGAAGACCATGTGTTGGCGGGCATATTCATAAAGGGAACAAAAGAAGGGGCGCCAAAGTGTAACATGTATTTCCAGGGACGCTCTCTGCTCCCTAGAAGCTATGAACGGAAGGTATCCGATGCAGCCACAAATCCACATGTCTATCTACCTGGCCAGGTTACTGGCTGGGGAGGCTTGATAATGTATGATCTGGAGTAGCCTAATAGGTATCAAGAAGTGTAAATGAAGGGCCTACTCTCCAGAGACGCTGCCTGTCTAGCAGGACCACTACCCGGGAGAGAAGCAAAGCAAGTACAACACGTGGGTAATGATGGGAGAACTCCAGACCCATCATCCACCTAATAGCATGTAAAAAGGAAAAGTACCAGACACAAGGTAAGATTTTCCCAAATCAGTCTACTATTCACTTGAATACTCCTCTACATGACTCTGATGGCTAACGGGGCCTGCCTTCCTGATCTTTCTCTATCTGTCTTGTAGATTCAGGTGCATATTGGGCTAAAGGAGATCGACACTAAAATTTTTGGTATTAACACACACCTTTGTTCCACGCTCAACACCGATAATTCATATTTGTCAGGTTGGGCTGGCTTATCTCCTAGCAATCTAAAATACTTATGCCTTATCTCTACTAGGAAAAGATGTTGAGAAACAGTCTTAATGAGCCAAAATTAGTAGTAATATATCTCATAAGGGCCGTCGAGGACGTTTGGGACACAAAAAACTAAGCTCCAGTTGCAACCCAAAACAAGATTTATTGTTAATTTACTAACAGGGATAGTTATTCCACTAACCCTGGAAGCGTAAAAGCTTTTGAGTTGGTTCCCCATATTAGAATAAATTAAAATACTTCATCATGGTGAATTGGATAATACATTGTTATCAGGTTGTGTAGATAGGAAGGGAAAAATGGTCTATTATGTAATCAAAATTTAGATCGGAGATAAAGTAGGGTTTTAACACCTTTGTGGCCATGCATTTACAGTCTAACTAGTCCACGTAGCACTTCTCTGCTTTTGCATTGAAGAACTTGCGGCTTGTTATAGCCTCCGATGGACCCTCTTAACCTGTTGTGTTCTTGTTTTCTGATTGCGGCCATAAGACTTTTTTTCTTCATCCACTTCCAATTTAAAGGCGGGTTGGGTTGTGTCGCAGAAGGAGCCTTCGAGATCGAAACCCTCTTTAATTTTCACGCACCCTTAGAATAATCCATGATCGATAGTTGCGATATTTGATGATTGAAATTGGTTTTTATTAACCACAATGGTGGTGGATGGGAATTTCGAAGTATGTTGTAAGTTAGAAAGAGTTGGGGAAGGACACTATTGTTTAGAGATCTAGTCTTGATATAAGAATATGTCTTGTTTATATATGAAGCATTTTCCAAACACAACTTCAATATCGAAGCAACTAACAAAATACGAATATTTATTTTCTAAATATTATTTTTTAGGAACAATGGTGTCATCAGGATGCCTTAAAGGTTTCAGAATGCCGATAGTGAAAATCCTGGCCATTTAATGGAATGTGTTACAGGGTCAGAATTGTATTAGACTATACCAATAATCTAATTCCACGGTCGATTCATGGCGGATAACCATCGTGAAACCTCCCAGCCTAAAATGCACTTCTATTTAAACCCCCTCCAATCGCACCCCAAAAACCTAACCCCCACTCCATATAAACAATTGTTCTTCCCCATTTCAATTTTCCTTCCTAACATCAAGCCACCACTTTGATTACATGGATTTATCATGATAAGAGAACATTCAAAAATCATTACAAAGGTATTTTTTCAACTTTTTAGATTTCGGATCTGAAGGATAGGTTCATTAGGTAAGTTTTTTTACGAACACTATGTAATGTTTGAATTGAGTAGCCCGTGTTAGAACTAAAAATGTTTTTAATCTATTTTTCCATAGAATTTCATTGCTACATCTGATATGAAAAATTAGGTTTTTGCAATAAACCCTACACCATCGTTCGGTCTATTATTCAAAAAGTAAAATGCACTAGCTTGGGTTTGTGTAAGTGGAATTCAGTCTATGCAAGGATGCATTTACAATAACAATGATGGAATAAAAGATAGCTCCAACCCAAGGTCTCATTAAGCACAACAGGATTATGAGAACTATTAATGGAATTCAAGGTAGGTTTTCTTTTGTGCATTATCATTACGCCCCATCTCTTCGGGACCTACTAATGTTGACATAGAATTCCAACTTTATGAATCCCCTTATTTTTGGTCATATGTTAGGTCTTGTTGGAAACGTGTGTTAGAAGATAATGGCGGGAGCCGTCAGTTGTTCCAAGCCCGCTCTCGAAGTTTAGGGAATATAATAAAATTCTCCACAGCAAGTTGGATGATGACTTTATCGCCATTCCCATTGTATCTACTTCAATACCATTTGTTTTTGTTCATCTTCGATACAATAGTACATGTTATGTATTTAATTTTAAAATTCAATGCTAGGAGTTTTTTTATATAAAAAATCACTAGCACTTCCAATAGATATTATTTTGACCTTGTTTGTTTTTACTACACGAAAGTGGTACGGAAATTATTTTAGTTTCAAGATAAACATGTTTGTGTAGTCACGTCGCTGGAGACTACCACCGCTTATAATGCGTAAATTGGGAAAATGGCTACAATTTCCCATATATGATCCAATATCGTAACTAACCTCAGATTGGCATTTATTGTGCAAGTTTTAAAAGGAATCTCACATATGTTCCGATATCAAAAAATATATCTACCTTAACCAAAACAAAAAAATTGACACCCTTCCGAGCTCTGATCCCTTTCTCCTGAATTAAATTCCTCACGAATTAACTTGAATAGCAGTTCTAGCGACATACCAATTTGCAAGAACACATATCCCATATCGGAAGTATAAACGACTGAACTTCCGATACAGTAACATTCGACGATGATAAAAAAAGAGTGTACCATGGCACAACACAACATCGTGGTTTACACTGTAACACGACGGTTACCCAACGTTATGCATAGGGATGATCATAAGTTTAGGACCCGATCCGACCCATACCCACAGGGTCTAGACCCGTTGGGTTGGGTATGGGTCCAAAAAATTTAGACCCAACGGGTCCGGGTCTGGGTATGGGTCTAGATTTTTAAAAAATGGGTCTGGATCCTGGTCTAAAATATTAAGACCCAGACCCGACCCGTAGACCCATATTACCTTAACTATACATATTATTTATCCTTATTTCTAAATTACTTTCACATTCTCTTTGTATTTTTATTTTTAATTATACAAATAATTTGTATTGTATATTTTTTTGAAAAAATAATTTATATCCATATTGAACTTGAAATATTTGTATTTAAGATAATACATATTTAATTTAGGGAATATTTTTTTTATAAAAAAGTTAGACTCATTTAAGACCCATTTTGAACCCAAAATCCGTTTAGACCCATCGGTTCTGGGTATGGGTACAACATTTTTAGATCCTACGGGTACGGGTCGGGTCTACATCCAGCTAAATTTGTTTAGGGTCGGGTCTGGGTCTTATTAGACTCGACCCAGACCCGATCATCCCTAGTTTTGCATTGTGGTACTCTAATCAACTGTGGTGCCAGGGAACCGCTGTCTTACAACAATTTTAATTGTCGTTGATGCCTCCTTCCTGGACTTGTGACAAGTCGGTCCTGCAATAGTGTTAGTTCAATTTAATTATATTGTTACTATATTTTAATTTACTTAATTTAAATATAATTCAGTTTAACTTAATTTAATTTAGTTGATAACAATTCTGCTCTCATCTAATTTACCGTGTCTTAGAAACTAAATCACCGATTCAAAATTATAATACCTAAGAAAATGTCGAGAAAAGAAAAAAGACTTACTGCTTTTCTCGTAGGTATCAATCATTTTTAAAACTTCTAAAACTGGGAAATGTTATTTAATATCTCAATACTAAATTTGATGAGGATATTTATTCAGTTATTTATATTGGTATCTAATCCATCCAATTATGTTTTTTAAAAAAAGAAGGAATTTAACATTGAGGGATGAGGAAAAGTGCTATTACAATAATTCATTTGATCCACTCTTTTTTTTTGAGTAGGTTGGGGTTTATATTTAAGGGCTCCCCATGCCCATAATATAAATAAATTATAAACTGTACATGTAGTACTAAAATTTTCTTGCGGTGAAAGACAAAAACTAAAGCTACTTTCAGAAAGAAGAGGAGAAATAAAAAAGATTATGATCTCCTCCAAAAGTGGCCAGACATGGAAAGACTAAGTTTTCATGACTCAGTGGCATGGTTGTTTCTCTGGGCAAACTTGCAAGCAAATGTATGTTGATGGTGCAGGTTGTCTCAAAACTCCAGTTTTGAAGCACTTCTTCTGGAAGCCCGGGAAGAGATGAATTGTTTGAGTCCATGCTGAGCTGTCAGCATGTGAAGCCTTCAAAGTTGAAAGATACTGAGTGTGTAGTCCATTCCTTTGCCCTCACTTAAGTCTGATCAGGAAAATTGCATCCACGGATTCTGCAAAAAGCAAGAAGAGAG
>JAULKM010147421.1:0-17589 GCA_032355605.1 Rubia tinctorum | reverse complement strand
TTAATGTACAATTAATATCCGTAATTAAAGTTATTGATGGTCAAACATGGTCTGATAAAGTTGACCAAAAAATAAGTCAAAACTGGTGGGACGGATGGAGTATGTTTTATGTTAAAAATATATATTTTTTTGTAAGTTTTTACATTCGTGTTGTCATGAATAGTGTAAAAAATGAATGATAACAAATTTGGAGTTATAATACTAGGGTAAATTTAATACTCCCTCTGTTTCAAACATTTTTTTGTTAACTTTGTGAAGTCACGATTATAAATTTTAATTAGTATGTAAGCACTAATATTATAATGTGAGATATTATTATATTTCTTGCGTAATGTATTTTTGAAATCAAATATTCATTAGTTGTTAATACTACATAACTAAAATTACCAGTGTTCAATTTGAAAAAGTTGACCGCGACACTCGTGATTGCACATGCATGGACTTATTGATGGCCAAACCCATGATTCTGCGTTTGGTTTTCTTTTGCAGGTTCTTTATTGCATGGCGGTGGCACGCCTGAAAAGCCTATGGTGGTGGTGGTGGGCGCCACCAATCACCACTCCCACAACCGTCAAGTTCTCAACCCTATCACTATCGTCACCGGCGCCGCCACTGCTGCCGAAACCAGGGGCAGCGCCACCACGATCACCAGAAGATTCAGTTTCAAACTATCTTCAGCTCCACCATGGTCCTTCGACCCCAAGAAGATTCTCTTCTTCTTTGCCACCATGTAAGTGTAAATAGTGTGTTTGATAGAGTTGTAAAATTTACTTATTTTAAAAGTCGTAGGAGATCGGTTGATGCTTTTGCTCCAAATATAATTTTGCGTCTAAAATAAGTATTTTTAACTGTTTACCAAACACTAAATTTATGTTATGAAGAGCTTAATTATCTGAACTGGTCTGAATTGAATTGAACTGAATTGAAATACTGAACCAGATTGAATTGAATTGAACTGAACTAATCTACACTAAAACTAAGTGTGTTGAAAGTAGTAGTAGTATAACTAAATAAAGCTATATTTCACCAAATTTAATTTTCACTGAACTGAATTAAAATGAAATGCACATAAACTTTGGAAAACATTGGAAAACATGTGGTCCTTGTGTATTGTTCATTCACAGGTCTATTTCTATTCATTTGAAAAGAAAAAAAAGGAGCAAAATAGGTTTTATCGCCAATATTAGCTCAGTTAAGACCTTCAGTTAATTAACACCTAACATAAAAAGCATTCAATTACTCATTTAAACAGCCAAATGAAATAATCAGGTAACACTTATTAATTTAGTAAATAATATCTAATTTAATGTGTACGAATTCTTTATAAAATTTATATTTGAAGTCTTCCACTTGTACAACAGTGGCAAAGTATTAGAAAAAATCATCTTTCTATAGGTTTGTGGAAAAAATGGATTTAATTAGAATAATAGAAATAAAAAAGGTTTTAGTTGCAATATTAAATTTTATTATTCAACATGCAGTAGTTATAAGTTTATAACCCGATTAATACAAACAAGAAATGTTTTCTTAATTTATTTTAATTCACAGTTTAAACCTGATTTTTTAATATAATTTATGGAAAGACAGTTTTTCAAAATAGACTCTACAACAATATGCTATTTGACTTTATTTTATCTTGTAACTAAAAGGACCGCAAGCAAATGGCGTATCTAGTAGTACCCTTTAATTTAATTGAGTTGAAATTTCTTAGCTTTTACTTTAAAATTGAAACTATACAATTTTTAAAATATTATTACCAATCAAAATGTGCTTCTTAAAATTTATTACTGGTTAATAATTAAATATAAATAATGATTATGTATTTTCTAATTAACTTTTAAAAGTCAATGGACCCACCTCAACCTTGGATAGAATGCATACAAACACAATTCTTCCAAATATTCCATTGAGATTTGGCACATCTATTTGGCCAAATTTTAAAGGTTCCAAACTATATCACGGCATATCTACAAGGTTGGAAGCCTTATTCTCAATGGAAATATGTGTGTTGCCCTTCTCCAAGGAATATAGAGCAACAAGATTCAGGTATATTAATTGGACCAATTATTGGCCACTTAATGGGATGGAAAATTTCATAAAGACGTACCACCATTATTCACATTTTTACTTTTTCACGGTTTCCAATAATCATGTTTGACCGTCAATAACTCTAGTTACATATAACAATTTTATATAAAAAATTGATATTTCGAAAACAGATGTTAAGGCGAAACTAACAATATCTCACATGATATGTTTATTATAAATATATTAGATTATATTTAGAGTCAAAGTTTTTCAATTTTGACTTTGAAAAAGTAAACATGTTAATAATGGTGGGACGGATGGAGTATACAATATTCATAAAGTTCGATTATTTTGTAACTTATCTACTGTAAGTGTAGTTTGGTTCGGTTCGATTCGATTATGTTCTATTATATTCTATTTGATAAAATGTAACTTAGTTTAGTCCTACTATTATTTTTCACTGCATTTATTTTAGTTCGGTTCATTATCAAACAATTTCTACCGTTTTCATATGATTTGAACTAAAATGATTCAACAGGACTAAAATAAACATAAATTGAGTAAATTGAATTACAGAACGAAAATAATCTAAAATTCATCAAATTAATATATAAATAGCTAAAATAAAATGCAGATAAAATTTTAAATAAAGCGATCGATTTTTCTCTCCTCACGCTTGCTCCAATTCTCAATGTTCTTAATATTTTGCAGATCGAGCATTGGGACGGTAATTCTGATATGCTGCACATTGTGCATGAACAAGCTCAATGGGGATGAAAATGTCATTTGATCAAAGAAATATCAGGCATCAATCTGAACTCTACCATGTACATACGGACACTGAGAAGTTTGGATGTAAACGTGATAAGGAAATATGAAATTCTTTCCCTTGCAGGGAAATGTTATACATGGTAATTACCTTATAGAATTAGCTTCCTTATAGATTTAGAATCATTTTCCCGTTAAATTTTGGTTTGTTGTAACCCTATGTATTGTAACACTCATCATTGATGAGGGGTGTCATTGATGAGATATCAATGCACCATTAATAAAGTAATATATATTTTTTCATGGTATCAGAGCCTAAAAATTCTGAGACCTGAACCCTAAATAAATTTGTTGCCGTCTTCCGTCAGAGCCACCGCTGTCAAGCCGCGTGTTACACTACATGCGCCGCCACCGTCGTCGACTGCCCGGTTGATTGCTATTTTTTCGATCGCCGCTACCACCTCAACGGTTGTCGCGATCCATACTACCCTGATCTGCCGGCGAGTGACGTTCACGCGTCATCGCCTTACATTACTTATCATTGTGCATCAACCTACCTGATTTTCCGATTTCGCAACCAACGGTCGCCGCAACTTCTTCTCCAACTGCCGTGAACGTTTGCTGTCCGTACCTACCCAGATTCGCCGCCACGTCTGACCTACCGTACCGCCGATCATGTGTGTTACTGATCTGCACCAATAACTACTCCTGGTTCCAGTTTCGATGTTGCTGAGCAAGCCCGCATCGCTGCTGATTTTTTTAATAATTAGCAATTTAATAATCTTATTCGCAAGTTGGACATTCTTGATCATTATGCTCCAACTTGAGAGAGGGTGATAAGGAAATAGAAATCATTTCCCTTGTAGGGAATGGTCATAAATGGTAGTTACCTTATAGAATTAGTTTCCTTATAGAATTAGTTATAAATGGTAATTTCCTTATCTACTTAGAATCTTATTCCCGTTAGACTTTGGTATATATTGTAACTATCATCATTGATGAGATGTGTCATTGATGAGATATCAATGCACCATTAATAAAGTAATTTATATTTTTTCAGTATCCTATTAAATTTCAATCAAATCTCGATCACCGATCTCGTCTATTCTAACACAATGAATAACAAATCGATTTTAAACTTAAATTTAGATCAATGTCTCAATTGAATAGAGTTCGAATGCCAGATCGCGCGTCAGTTAGTTTACAACGACATCAAACGATGTATCACCCAATTACTGAACATTCAAAGTTTCAAGAATATGTCTCACATCGGAACAGTATCCAAAAAAATCAACTTGACTTGGCATCATTGAATCTTCTTTCGATATTGGAACCATTTTTGCTAGAGATCCCTGAATCGGTTAATATCAAAACTTTACATGGAAGATGAATAAATTATAAACAACTATGCTCAAAGCTTCCATAATTTTTAATAATCAATTGTAGTTTTTTAACCCGTCGTTGTTCGTTTGACTGGTTGAACTGCTACACATCCATCCGTTTTAACCGCCGTGAATCAGACGTGTATGCACTTTTGTATAGCTTGCATTAATTGTTGGGTGTTTTCAACCCAATTCTCACATTGAAAGTTGAAAGAGTGATTGTTCACTATAAGTGAGAGTCCCACTGCATTAGTATGACGTCTTTTGGGGGTTAGACCCAATAAAACCATGCGGGCTTAGCCCAAAACACACAATATCATACAAATGTTGGTTGTGGTGGGTGAAATTTGGTTTTACCTATATTTTTATATTATCTTAACTATGTTCCAGCATCGATTATCTAACCAAGTATGCAGAGAAATGTCAAACAAGAACACACAGAATTGGTTACGTAATTTGGTGAAAACCACCTACATCTGTTGAGCCTAAGAAAAATTTAGTTAGACCCAGACCCGACCCGGACCCGTAGGGTCTGAAAATTTTAGACCCGTACCCAGATCCGATGGGTCCAAAACGGTTCTTGGGTCGAAAATGGGTCTAATATTATATTTTTTCTTCATTAAATAAATTATATATTGTCTTAAATACAAATAATTGAACTTCAATATGTATTACAATTATTTTTTCAAAATAACAAAATATACAATATATATTATTTGTTGAATTTGAAATAAAAATATAAAGAGAATAAGAAAGTAATTTAGAAATTTGGGTAAAATTATATATAGTTAGGCTTATGTGGGTCCACGGGTTGGGTCTGGGTCGGGTCTGAGTCTTAGTATTTTAGACTCGGACCCGTATCCAAAAATCTAGACCCATACCCAGACCCGAACCCGATGGGTCTAAATTTTTTGGACTCATACCTGACCCAATGGGTCTAGTCCCTGTGGGTTTGGGTCGTGTCCCAGACCCATGATCATCCCTAGTTGGGCCTGACCCAATTCAGAATAAATTTACTAATAAGAAAGAGATAGTACAATGCACACCATACAACTATATTTATCTTTTCTAATTACAACTTGTGAATTTCGCAAGCTCACATTGCTACCGATCTGCCTTGATCAAACTCCTTCTAACCTTGATACTCGTCTATGTTGGATCTCCTCCTCCCGAAAAATTAAGGCATGCGATTCTGAACTTTGATCAAAAGTTTTTTTTATCATGTTGGAACACTGACTCAAAAGCTCTCGGCTACTCCTAAATATTGAAAATCCGAATGCAGATTTTCTCCAATTAAATCTGTAAGTAGCTCGCATGTCTCAAGTTTCTTGTACGAATGGAATTATATCTCCACAGAATATTCTATTAACAATGAAATACCCTAGATATAGAAATTGCCAAATCTAATGCCTTGAATTAAGAAATAAGAATATCTCATCAATATCTTCATAATAGCCGAGTATCTCATATCAATCCCAACTCCATAAATCTAATCAAATACCATAAGTATAGGAATTGATATATTCTCCAATCAAAACCAATTTGGACGATATATTGCTTTTCGGATTCACCAACGCAATCCTTGTTCCACCGAAAATTCCTTCTATGATGTTTCAATATAAAATATTTCATATTTGCATAATTTCCACAATTTTCCAATCTAATAAATCTGGACTTTATAATCTCCCATTTTGGCATTTTGTGGACTCATCAACCTTTTGGAATTTCAAATGAACATTTATGCAAATAAAGTGAATTAAAACAATATGGATGTTGGAACATGGACTCAAACGTATTTAGCTCCCTCTAAATTCCACAGCTCCAAAACAAATATACTTCAACATTCATGTTGGAACATCAAACAGACAGTCAATAATGAAACAGATTTTCAGAATAGATTTAACCCCATATTGGAACATCAGTCCAACTGTCTGTAAAAAAATCCAGCGCAGCAAATTGAACCTTCAAGGGTGTAATCTTGGTTTGAACTGCCACTTTCTTGGCTTCTCTTGCCTTCTTCAATTCATCACCCGAGGAGCTACTAGCTTCAGATACTTTCCATGGCAAGTCATGAATCTTCCTTGTAGCAAAGGTTCTAGAATTTTCCTTCATAAGGTTAGGATAAACATGCACATCATCATCCTTAACCGCAACTTCTCATTCTTTAGCCACTGCTATGATGATATAAGGATGTGGTAGAGAACTCTTTTTCCTTGAGGACAAAGCCTGGAATACAATATTTTCTTGTATGATTCGGCCAAGATTCACCAGAATCTTCTTCCCAATATAGTACAAGAGTTTTTGTATCACTCTGGTCAAATCTGAGGTATTCATAGATGGCATCTGACAGTTCAAGGCTATTTGAGAGAGACAAAAGTACCAGCTAGTCAGACATGACATAGTAGCATTGCCTCTAACTGGCCACTGAGATACTAATCAACCAGAAAACTCATGCAAAATCTAGTCATTTGTTAAATACAGGTCCTCATCATATGGTCTTACAAAATCAGGTGTGCTCAGTCCAAGAATTTCATTAATTCTTTCAGCAGAAAACCCGATTGTTTTTCCACTCACATATGTCCAGCAGTACCATTCTAAATCCACATCTAAATTTTCTTCCATTACATTAGAATAAAGTTCATGTACCAGCTCCCTGTTATATTCCTTGTATACTGTAGCAGCAGCAGAAAATCCCAATGCTCTAAGAAAACTGTAAAGTCACTCTCCTTGTAGGTCTCTAAATCCAATGACCTCTCAACTATGATATTTCTCACTTATTATATCCCAGCTATCATGATAGTCTTCATTGAAGAAATTATCATTCAGGGCATTATTTGCAGATGGAGCTCTCCTAGAACTCTGTCCAGCTTCCTTCTTCACTTTCTTCTTCTTCTCAGGTTGAGCTGACATCTCAGCTGCTACTTCAACCACCTTTATCTTGGATCTTCTAGGCCTTGACTGTATATACTTTTCCAAAACTCAACACTGGTATACACAAGGTTCTGCACATTTTCCTCCTATGTTGGTACATTGGTTCCAACTTTAGCTTCATCCACCTCAATAATCTCAATCTCCTCATTATTCTGCTAGCCCGATGTTGAAACACCATCAGGGCCAGGTTCCTCAACCTCACCTTCATCTCCCCTTTTTTCATTCATATGCTGATATGATGTTGAACATCATCAGCAACAAGCTCTTCTCCTCCCGTTTCCAGCTCAGGGGTTAGAATCCTTACATCCTCACTATTCTCATTAACCTGATTTCCTTCTTCTGGTTCAACAACTATCTCATCAACTTCATCTTCAGCTAGTGTTTGATTATTGTAAGATCCACCACCCTGGTTATGGTCCTCATCATGAACTGATGTTTGAACATCAAGTGCACTACCTTTCCCCATTTCATCAATCTCCACCTGCACAACATCTTCCTCATCATCCATAATCTCTATAACCGGTAGGGGTACACTCCTAATCTTCTTAAAATTCTCAGTTACATTATGGTCAAAAACTTGAACAACTTTGTAGCCAGAGGAACTCAATACACTAAATTCTTCAGGACAATCATTCCATTTCCTCAATCTCAGTCTTCTCGGCCCAAAGACCCTAATGTACATACACATAACCTTTTTCCCTTCACACTCTATGCATGCTAATTCAGTTAACCTAGGGTTCCATTCCTCCATGTAGCGAATGTTTCCAATAATCCCCTTCAGTAGATGACTAAGATCATATCTATTTATTTTCTCTGACAAAGATTTGTAATCCCGTCAGTCTACCCTCTTATCATGCTTTAAGTAATATTTTATACATTCATCAAAATACTTGAATGACTGACCATTAAAGGTGAAGGACTTATCTCTGAAAAACTTGGGTTCACGGATTGGTTCACTTTCCGGCCGCCCTGAGGATACCACTTGTACCCCTGGCTCTGGAATGCCTTCAAAGTTCTCTATAATGGAGCTCTCTATAAGTTAGATTTTCTTCTTAGCCTTTGATCCGAACAACATCTTGAAAGTGCGGCTCTTCTCCATGTTTACAACAAAAAAACTTTTGAAATCTTGAACTTTCACAGCTTCTACTTAGTAGGGTTAAATTTGAAGAAAAAAATCGAACGCAATCTCCACATATTCAAGAGAGTAGCAAGAATATCGGGCGAGAAGGAGGTTGTGTAAAAGAGGAAAAGTGAGGAGAAGTTGGAAGGTGAAAATTTTAAAAAAATCACTTTCCCTTTTCTCTAAAAACTCGCACCACTTTTTCTCTTTCCAAGGTAATAATTACTTTTTCAACTACCAGTCGTCAAATCCCTTAAGTCATTCTCTCTCTTCAGATTGAACTTTCCATATTCTAACATTTTAACCCCTTCATGTTTTTATATTTGCGCAAGTTCTTTTTGCATGGCTGCAATTCAGTAATCGTCAAGCAGAGCTTCTATATAATTATTTGATTCAATGAGAGAGATGAAACACTGTAATCCTACAAGTTCCTTGTGGTTTATCCGTGGTAGTGTACAAGTTCTCTTGACTCTAGGTTCCGGTATTGTTTGTTTTGGACCATGGGGTGGAGAAATGGGGATCGATGTTCCAACATCGCTGTCATCTGGTTTAGCAGGGGTCTCCAAAACTTCTGGTGTTTCAACATCAACGTGCTGATCGGTCGGTTTGTCCTATGTTGGAATATGAACTGGGACTGGTTCATCTTCTCCTTTTTCCTGATACCTGTTTTTCATCAAAATCATCAACAATCACATTAATAGTCTCCATTAGGGTATTTATCAAGATTGTACACTCTGTAAGCACGAATGTTAACAGAATATCCTAGAAAAATTTCATCATCACTGTGGCTGTCAAACTTGGACAACTATTCTCTGTCATTGAGAATATAACACTTGCTTCCAAACACATGGAAATACGAGACGTTTGGATTCCTGCCCTTCCAAATCTTGTATGATGTTTTGCTGTTGAATGAACTAAGGTACACCTTGTTTATTGTATAACATGCTGTGTTGATTGCTACTGCCACCATTTCTTTTGGATACCTTACTCTGTCAACATAACACGAGCCATCTCCTTTAGAGTCATGTTTTTCCTTTCTACAAAACCATTTTGTTAAGGTGTGATAGGTGCTCAAAATTTGTACTGAATGTCAAGCTCATCACAGAATTCACTAAACAGAGAATTTTCAAATTCTCTGCCATGATCACTGCTAATTTTCACAATCTTCCCAAAAGGGATCTCTTTTTTGTCTTCAATTTGATCACCAAGCTTCTAAAATTATCCACTGTATCAATTTTTTTTTGAGGAATGCTACCTAAGTGTATCTGGAAAAATCATCTACACATACAAAAATATAGTTCTTGCCAGTTATACTAGGTGTATTGACCGGACCCATCAAATCCATGTATTATGATTCAAGATTTCTTGAAGTGGTAATATAATGAATAGATTAATGAGGTGATCAAATTTGTTCACCTCATTGGCATGGTCCACACACAATTCCCTTTTTGTTAGTGAGAGTAGGCATACCTCAAACTGCTTTAGAATTAGCAATTTTCACCAATGTTTTGTAGTTTATGTGTCGAAGCTTCTTATGCCACATTGTTCCTTCATCTTCTTCAGAGCTTAGACACCTAACTTCTTGTTCCAACAAGTAGCAATTGTCTGAAAATCAAATTCCTGAGAGTACTTTATCCTCACTATGTTTGACAGTTTATCTATCTTTGTGAAACTCCATAGTCATATTATCGTCGTACAAATGATTGATATTCAGTATATTAACCCTCAAATCTTCTACAAGCAAGACACTTGTGAAAATTGGAAATATCTCAATCACCTTTCCCAACCACTCGACTCTTATTTCCATCACCAAATGTAACAAACCCATCATTATATGGTTTAATCTTTGTCAAAAACTCCTGTGTTCTAGTCATGTGTCGAGAGTATCCACTATCAAATTACCCCGAGTCTTTAGAGTGTGCAGTAAGAGATATGTGAGCAACCAGACAAATATTTGTATGCTTGGGAATTCATACCTTCCTGACCAATTTTGATCGTTGATCCTCGTCAATGTTGGAACCTCCTAACAGTTTTCGTCCATTTATAATGTCTTTAAGCAGTTTAAGGCATTGCTCCCGTATGTGCCCTTGATAGGAGCAGTACTGACACATGACAGGTATCCGCCGGCGTGTTTTCATTACTTTCTTTTTCATAACTTTTAGCCCTACTTTGAAATCTATAGTGCTGCTCTCAACTTTATCATAGCAAATTCTTTGTCTGTTTCCAAAGTTCTTTCCCATAGTCAAAATATCATCTAATTTTTCCTTACCAGTGTTCAACTAGATGATTGCTGATTCAGCCATCTCAGCGCTCTCAGTAGTCAACCTTAGATTCTGCTTTTGTTGTTCAATCTCATTTTCTATCCTTTCAACTAGATCCATCAGTTCTGACTTTCTTTCAGTGAGTTGGCTTCTCTCTAATTTTAGGCCTTATTTAGTCTCAACCACTTTAAGCCACATCTCATACGTGTTTTCATATGCATCGTAGATGTGTTCAACATTCATTTCCTGATCATCATCACTTGTGGAATCAATACTTAGATTTTCTGTGTTGGAACATACAAGTATTTTTGTCATCAGTGTGTTGGAACATAAACCTGTCTTTTTGATCATATCATGAATCCTTGCTCCTAATGACACATAGTTTCTGGTGAGTTCCTCTTCTTCTTCTTCACCACTCCATGAGGTAACATAAGACTTTCCTTTCTTCTTTGGTGTATTAGCACATTCAACCTGGATGTGTCCATATCCTTCACATTATCTGCATTGAATTCTTTCAGATTGCTTTGCTTACCACCTTGATTTCTTGAGAACTGCTGATTAGATCGTTCAAATCGCGATCCTCTATTATTTTTGAAATCTTGTGCACGTGGTCTATTTCCACCTCCACTAGTTTTTTATTTTGACCTCATATTCACCACTTTCTTCAACATTCTTGAGAATTTTTTTTGTGACTAATGCGAGTTCATCAATACCATCATCACTTTCATCGTCATGGTCTATCTTTGATGAAAATATTTAAAAGCCAACTCTTTTTGTGCTTTCTTTGTGTGTGGTTGCAGAGTCATCTAATATGTCTGCAAGGATCCCATCAGCTCATTTAGTGTCATGGTAGACACATCTCTTGCTTCTTCAATGGTGGTAACTTTCATTGAAAATCTTTGAGACAGAGATCTTAGGGTTTTCTTCACAATTTTTACCTCCTTATAAGTTTTGCCAAGCTGATACACCATATGTTTGCTATGTCTCTCAGCTTCCCATTAAATATTGCAATGGTCTCATCTTCCTTAATCTTCAATTCTTCAAATTTTATGACCAAAATTTGAAGCTTGGATTCACGTACTTGCCTCGTTCCTTCATGAACTGTTTGCAGAATATCTCAAGCCTTCTTTGCCTTATAACAAGTGAAAATGAGTTTGAGTTGACTTTCATCTACTGATGTAAAGATAGAATTCAAGGCTTTTGAGTTTTCCATTGACACTTTAAGCTCACTGAAACTCCAAGTTGACTTGTTTATGAGTTTCTTCTTCTTAGTGCTTGATTTTATTTCTTTTTATTTTGAGCTGGTTTCGACATCCTCAGTTGGGTGATTCCATTCAGTTTCACAAAGGTCCATGCTAGTTCATCCAGTGAGTTGATGAAGACTCTCATGCGCGCCTTCCAATAGTTGTAGTTTGTTCCCTTCAGTAGCGATGGTTGGAACACTTCAGCTCTTTCTTTGGTCGCTATGGTAAAACTAGGATCACACTCTCCTTGACACAACCAAAGTAAGAGTAAGTGACTTAGCTCTGATACCCAGTGAAATTTGGTTTTACATAAAATTGTCAATTATCTGAACTATGTTCCAACATCGATTATCTAACAAAGTACGCAGACAAAGGTAAAAAAAAGAACACACAAACTTGGTTACGCAGTTCGGTGAAAAATTACCAACATTTGTAGGGCATGACCCAGTTTAGATTAAATCCACTAATAAGAAAGAGATAGTACAATATACACCATACAACTATACTTATCTTTTCTAATTACAACTTGTGGATTTTGCAAGTTCCCATTGCTACCGATCCTCCTTGATCAGACTCTCTCTGACCTCAATACTCATCGACTCTGGATCTCCTCCTCCCGAGAAATTAAGGCATATGATTCTGAACTTTGATCAAATGAGTTTTGATCATGTTGGAACACTTACTCAAAAGCTCTCTGCTACTACTGAATATCAAAAACCTGAATGCAAACTTTCTCCAATTAAATCTGTAAGTAGCTCAGCCAGAATATCCACATATATACGCATGTCGCGCATCTCAAGTTTCTTGTGTGAATGGAATTCTATCCCCGTAGAATATTCTAATAACAATCAAATCCCTTGGATATAAAAATTACCAAATCTAATCCCTTGAAGTAAGGAATTAGGATATCTCATTCATATCTTCATAATAATTTAGTATCTCATATCAATCCCAACTCATTAAATCTAATCCAATCCCATAAATATAGGAATTGATATATTTTCCAATCAAAAACAATTTTGATGATATATTACTTCTCGAATTTACCTACACAATCCTTATTCCACCAAAAATTCCCTCTATGATGTTTCAACATGAACTATTCAATATTTACATAATTTCCACAAATTGCCAATCTAATAAATCTAGACTTTACAGTGGGCATGGCAGTCCCAAAAAAAAGGTATCAGAGTCATGCTGGGTTTTGTTCGGGACGAGAACTGCATGTGTACCCAATGTGGAGGCCCTCGATTGTGCCCTTGGATGTGGTAAGAGTGTCCTTGTGTCGAAAGTCTATATGACCAAGGTGGTGGTAAGGTGGTGTGTCCCGTAGGTGTGACGGCGATACAAGATGATCCATGAGGATGAAGGACATTGTTGTGTGGTCCTTGGTTTCAGGTGGGAGATTTTTGGGTCTGTTCAACCCAAGTCCCACATTGGAAGTTGAAAGAATTATTGTTCACTATATAAGTGAGAGTCCCACCACATTAGTGTGAGGCTTTTTGAGGGGTTGAACACAGTAAAACCGTGCGGGCTTGACCCAAAGCGGATAATATCATACTAATAATTGTGGTGGGCTTGACAGTCCCAACAAGAATTTGTTGGGTTTCCTCCCAAATTATAGAACTCTCCATTAATGAAAGAGGAAGATGTTTCTAGGAAGACGGGGGAAGAATATAGACTACCTCCTAGAAGGATCCAAGCATTTACTATGGTAGTTGGAAAGATGGAAGAAAATTCTAGAGCTTGCTTGGTTCACCTATACATAGAGGTGCTGGAGAAGAGTTCATCATTCAAACCCATCCGCTCCATTCCATAGAAACTTCTATTTCTTATAGTATGAGAGATCCACTCTTAGAGTGAAGAACTTGAGAGAAGTATTCATCATCTCTAGTTAGTGAGTGTTTCACCATTGTGTGAGTATCCTTGTAATCCATCCTACTTCGGTAAGATATTTGTAGCCCTACTATATTCTATAACCTCATATAGTGGAAGGTTTGGATTACATAGTCGCACAGTTTTTCCTGATTTGGGTTTTTCGTGTTACCAAATTTTGTTGTTTTTATTTCTTTTTAAATATTCATCTTGATAAAAAAAGAGGGAAATACCAATTTTTCCCAACAGTGGTCTTAGATCAAGGTTGTTCGGCGTTAGTTTCTTGTGCGAGTCAAGATGGAGGCAAGTATCACTCATGATGGAGAAATGTTCAAGTTCACGGTAGAAAACTATGCCTATTTGGGAGCCCGTGATGAAGGATCATATATTTTGCAAAGATCTGTACAAACCAATTATGGAGGAGACCAAACCGGCGGAGAAGAACGATAAAGAATGAGAGCTCCTGAATAGGAAAGCAGTATCCATGATTTGTAAATTGATCGTAGTTTATTTGAGAACGTTTCTACTTATACAAATGCCTTTGAGTTATGGAAAAAACTTGAATCCATGATTCAAAAGAAGACACGACTTAAAAAAGCCAACTTAGTGAGGCCATTAGTCAAATTGGAGTACAACGATGGATAAAATATAATCTAGCACTTGAATAGTTTTAAGGGGATTGTGAACCAGTTGACAAAGATTGAGATGAAAATAGACGATGAGTTGCAAGCCTTGTTGCTCCTAAGCTCACTTCCTGAATGTTGGGACACGTTGGTGGTCACACATAGCAACTCGGCTCCATAAGGAAAGCTTACCATGGATGTCTTCGTTGACAGCATAATCAATGAAGAAGCACAGAGAAACGAACCTGGCACAACCACCTAATCAAAGGCCAGTGTGATGAAAATAAAGGTAGAACTGAGTCACGTGGAACAAATATAAGTGGCGGATGTGACAAATTGTGAAGGCATTCAAAGTCTCGCTCCCAAGTTACTTGCTACTATTGTGTTAAGAAGGGCCATAACAAAGTTGAATGTCGCAATCTCAAGAGAGACCAGAAGAATGAAACGGTTAAACAAGGCCAAATTGACCCAATAAAGAATGAAGATGAGAGCACTATTGTTGTTGCATCAGAGTGGGGTGAAGTTTTTTTCATTGACGACTATGTCAATCTCACCTATGGAGATAACCTTTGGATCAGTAATTCTGGTGCTTCTCTCCATGTTACCCCATATGAAGGGCTCTTCTCATCCTATCAGTGTGGAGATTTCGGTGTTGTGAAGATGGGAAATCAAGTCATAAGTAAAATCATTGGCTTAAATGACATCATCTTGAAGAAAAACATGGGATATAAGCTTGTGCTGAAGGATGTACGACATGTTCCATAAATGCGGCTCAACCTTATCTCAGCAGGGAAACTTGATGATGATGGGATGACTAGTCACTTTGGAGATGGAAAATGGAAGATCACTAGTGGCAACATGGTCGTTGGTCGAGGAAGAAAAGATGGATCCCTATGTGTAATGCAAGGACAAATATGCAAGGAGGAGGTCAATAGTGCCACGAGAACTCGAGTATGGAGCTATGGCACAAGAGGCTCGGCTATATGAGCGAGAAGAGATTGCAAATCCTTGCCCAAAAAAACATCCTCCCGGACATAAAAGGTACAACACTTGACCATTGCACTGATTGTTTAACTGGAAAGCAACATAGAGTTTCTTTTGTAAGACTAGCATATCCACGTAGAAGAGAGCATATTCTTGATTTAGACAACACTGATGTATGCATTATGACTAAACAATCTCTTGGTGGTGCGTTGTATTTTGTAGCTTTCATTGATGATCATTTGAGAAAGGGTTGGGTGTTTTTATTGAAAAAAAGACCAAGTGCTTGAGGCGTTCAAGGAGTACCATGAAAAGGTGGAACGTGAGACCGGAAAAAATCTGAAGTCTATCAGAGCTGATAATAATGGTGGAGAATACCACGGGCAATTTGAAGAACGATGGTATCTGACTTGAGAAGATGCCGCCAAAAACACCTCAGCTAAATAGAGTTTCCTAGAGAATGAATCACACCATTGAAGAGCGAGTTCGGTGCATCTTGTCTCATGCTTACCTTCCTAAAATATTTTGGGGAGAAGCTGTGAAGACCGGTGTTGACATCATCAACATGTCCCCTTCAGTACCCTTGGATGGAGACATACCGACGGAGATTTGGTAAAAAAAAGGTAACATATGACCATCTAAAGGTGTTCAGATGTCGAGCATTATAGTTTATAGCTTCATATATTGGACGATTTGGACTACATCGTCCCGCAATTTTTCCCGATTTGGATTTTCCACGTTACTAAATTTTGGTGTCTTATTTTTTTCTTTCTTTTCAATATTCATCTTGTTCACACAAAGAGGGAAATACCAATTTTTTCCACCATTAATTTCACAATAATGTTTATGTTTTATTAAAGGGAGAAAAAGGTACATTAATTTGATGCACATATGCAGACACATTCTTAAACTTTAAGCAGCAGAATTAATGCAATAGTTTTCTGCAAATATGGCTGAACTAAATCCATCGTAATTCCTCAGAGACTATTTGCAATTTTAATTTTTTTACATTATTCTCTATCAAAATTTGACCGCATATTTAAATAGATTTATAAACAATAATATTATCGTATATGATATTGTTCAATTTGCCATAACAAATAGCTTCTAAATATCAATTTTTTTTACCATTATTATACTCCCTCCGTTTCATTGGAAGTGACACATTTTCCTTTTTTTTGTTGTTTTTGTGAATTTGGAACACTTTCCTTTTATGACAAGATTCCTTCAATTTCATCCATTCATTCTACTTTTCCCTTTCTAAATTTAATTCATCCATACATTTCATTAACCTAAATCCAAGCACCTAATCCTACCATGTCAATTCCAGTGAAACGGAGGGAGTACCTAGGTACAGATATTAATGGTAAAATATATTTTTTGAATAGCGTGATAATGATTAATTGCAAATGTAGGGGGGCGGAGGGAGTACTGGCTTTTGCACTATCGAATGAGGTTGGAGATCGGTTAGATCATGCCTTCCATGATATAGGTGTACCCACCATGTGCCTTGCTTCTATCTTTTGAAAAGTTACCTAAGATACGGTGTTAAAAATCTACACAATTGACTCAACATTTGTCGGACTGTGACATGGACCAAATGGGCTGCTATGCCAATTTTAGTAAAATAAAACAAATGATTTCAATGGTTCTTTAATTATTGTCATTGTTTATTTTTCGCTCTCAATTTTAATTTTGAACACTTTTTAAGCCATGAACTATAAAAAATGTTAAGTCGTGTTACTTTTGTCTAATCGAACCGTTAAGTTCAACTGTCATTCACACTTTGAGGGACAAAAATATTTTTTCGCATTCAACCATAATTTTTTTTGTAATTTAGAAGAATATTTTCTCGAGCTAGATTTGTAATGGAGTGCATATAAATTCAACTAGGATTACTCGAGAGTTATTCTCTCCACCTTCTCTCTAGTCTCTCTCTATCCATTTTGAAGTTTTCGTTATTTTTATTTTTTTAATATTTAGCATATTACCGTTTTTTAAGCCTAACGGCAAAAAACGGTCCTGAAACTACCGCTGAGCATGGCAGCTCCGCCGTCCGCCCGAGACCGGATTCCTGCCGGAAAGAGTTTCCTTCAAGCTTTAGCAAATCGCCCACCTCCATTAACCGCCTCACTTCCGTCCAATCCTGAAATCAAACCCAAAACCCTATACAAAGGGGATATTGCTTGCATTGTTACGCGTAATGAGGCTGAAACTCTAGCTTCTCACTACAGTAATGCACTGATCGAAAAATTTGTAAGAGGGAAACCTTCAATGGAAAACCTCAACGCAGCTTTTTAATCAGTGGGTTTCAAAGGAAAGTTTCAGCTTGGTTCAATCGACTTCCGGCACGTCCTCATCCGTTTCCAGGACAAA